>PVJH01026570.1:0-29866 GCA_004026705.1 Nesogale talazaci
GGGGGGGGGGGGGCAGTTTCCATGTAGCCGAGCCATGAGTTCTGGCCAACTTACAACATCAGCAGGATGGCCGGAATGATGAGGCCTGGATTGGCGAGGAAAGCAAAGATCTTTCCTAAGAAGGTCGGGAAGTCATTTTCAATGGTCTCTTGGATGACATCATACATTCTGTTTTTCCCGCTGCAAAGAGGAGAGGATGGGTTACAGAGAGGTGCAAAGCTCCTGTGTCACACAGAACCAGATCTCCATCCCACAGATACAAAGCCGTCCCTCACCACTGATTTGCTCATAGGTACAGAACTTGGCTGCAGACTTTTTTTTTTTTAAGGACCATGAATAAAAATGAAGCACTGCCATTTTGGTCGTGGCTTAGAGATGGATGAACACACGGGCTCACCAGGCTGATGTCCTTGGGACCCAACAGTCTCTCACCTCACACTGGTGTTCGGTGTTTGACATATTCCTGAGAAAAATGGAATGGATTTTCCTCCCACGCCTTAATGAGAAAATTCAGGAGCCCTGGTGGTGCTGTGGCTAGAGAGTTTGGTGGTTGTGAGAAAAACCACACATAAATATTCGCCATCTTAAAAACCCTATATTGGGTTGCTAGGCTTTGGAATGGACAGAATGGTAGGGGGATTTTTTTTTTTTTGTTAAAATGAGAAAGTTGTCCATGATGCAGCTATGAGACCAACATGGAGTTTTCTCTAGGTCCCTTGGTGCGAGACCAGTTCTCCGGAGGCTGACATGATGGACAAACTCACGATGGCATTCAAAAATATTTATAAGTAGTCTTCAGATCATAAATCTAGTATTGGAACCGATGCCTGACCAGTTGATGATGGTATTTATGATTTTCAAGTATCTAGGAGCTGTTATGAAGGCGACTTCCATTCATGCGTGCCCAGAAGCCACTGCATTATGCTTGCTCTTCGCTGGCAATTTTGAAGTCGTGCTTAGGATTTGAAATTTATGGTTTAAATCCTTGCACCTCCCACTTCTGAACTGTGGGATTCATATGAAGCAGCCTAGCAAAAGAAACTCTGTTTTTGTCAGCTGCTGAATGACCTGCCTCCTACCCCTTGCCATCTTAGAAAGTCCCACTAGTGATTGACTTTAGAAGGTACTCTCATGTTCTCGAGATCAGAACATTGTAATGAATAATATTGTTCCTTTTGAAACTGTAACCAGGAACCAGGTTGTTATAATTAATACCACACCCTGTATGCTTATTAACTGTAAAGACTAGTAACATTAATTTTGCTTTCTGTTTCTGTCCTTGCTTGCTTAATTTCTAGACAAATGATCAATGAGCTTTTGTCTTTAAATATGGACTGAAATGTGTACTTGGGACTGCAATCGAAGAATCCCTTTTAGATGTTAGCAGCCCAGTTGTAACTGCGTGAAGACGCTTCTAAACTATCAAGACATTATAGTGACTGTCATTTATTTGAACCCAAAACTCATATGCCGGCGTTCACACCCCAAGTCTTCTCATCAGCTGCACTGTTCCACATGGCTATGAACAATAAACTCCAAATTAATTGCAATGACAAATTCAGTTCCTTAGTTACACTATGGACACACTAATCATGTGACTGGAAGCAACGCTATCGGATGAGCAGATAAGGACTACCTCCACACTACAGGAAGTTCTAGTGGGCCGTACAGCAGAGATTTGAGATCTGTGGGCAAGAGACTGCAAATATCCTTGACTTACTCCCATCATCTCTATATTACTGTATAATTTCATATATACATACACAGTTGTAACATAATGTCATATTATAAGGGGTAGGACTTTTCCTCAGAAGATAGAATAACTAATTTACATACAAGACACTAAGCCTGATGCTAGTAAATTACAAGTTCCTCCAAAACATTGCTGCTAGCAGCCTCATATGTCTCTTGCAAAAAGTGTCGACCAAGAGTTGGTAAACTATGGTTCTTCAGCCAAGTTCTTTGAATGGTCCATGAACTAAGAATGAGTTTTATACTTTTAAGTGATTGGAAAATAAAAATCAAAGAATGGCTTTTGTGACTCATTAAGATGGATAGATGAAATTCACATGTCATTTCTGTAATTAGGGTTTTTCTGGCACACAGCCAAGCTTATTCATTTATCATCCACGGCTGCTTTCATGCTACACTGGCAGTCATTGTGACAAAGACCATTTGTGAACTTCTTTGTTCAATACTACTGTTCATCACATTACGAAGCATGTGATGTAGTTACAACAGTGACTGCATCATTCCAGTGTCATACACATCTCCATATCGTCACAGCATTTGTTTTCTTGTTGTTAACCGGGTATATTCATCATGTCGAAACAAGCAGAGGATCAGGAAAGTGGACTTGAATTGTCATGCTTGTAAGAGACAGTCAAGAATGGGTTATCATCTTATCAAGTTAGATGATCTTATGGATTTGAGCTGTCAACCCTGTGGGCTGCAGTCCTGTACACAACCACTGAGTTACCGGGGCCCAGCCATTCTTGGAGGCTTTTACAGCTCTTATAATAATCTATCCATCAATTGTATCAAACACAGTTGTGCATGTTTCCATCATCATTTCCAAAATATTTTCTATCTGCTTGAACTCTTGGAATCAGCTCCTCCTTTTCTCCCTCCTCCTGCCCTCCCACCCTCATGAACCTCTGATAAATTATAAATTATTAATTAATTAATTTTGGGGGGCCATCACTGCCCTCTGGAGGGAGTGGGAGCCCAGCCTTGCTCCTGGAGAGCTGCTGCTGGATTTGAACCGCCAAGTCAGTGGGCCACAGTACCACACACAACCACTACACCACTGGGGCTCAGCCCTAAATTATTTTTATTTTCGTATTTTATAACGTCTGTTTTCTCTCAACCCACATTTCTGTTGTTATTCTCCCTGGGATGTGTTATATGTCAATCATTGTAGTCAGTTTCTCCTTCCCCTACTCCCCCCATCTTCCCTCTCCCCTCATGGCATCCATAATCCCGTTACAGTTCCTGAGGGGTTTATCTGTCCTGTGTAGAGATCTTATCTGTACCACTGTATATGTTCTGGTCTAGCAAGATTTTAATGTAGAACCGGGGTCATGATAGTATTAACTACTAGAGGAATGTTGTGTGTTCCGTCGGTGCTATGCTGCACCCTGGCTGACTTGTTCCTTCCTTGTGTGCCTTCTATGAGGATGGAAGCTGAATATCTTTACTTCCTCTAGCCCTATTTTTTCTGCATGTGATATCAATGATCCACTGCCATCAAGTACATTCTGACTCACAGTTACTCCTACCGGGTTTCTGAGAGTGTAACCATTATGGGGGCAGACAGCCTCATCAACCTCCCTTGAGCACCTGGTGGGTTTGAGTCACAACCTTGTGGTTAGCAGCCCAGTGCCTTAATACACAGTGACACCAGGGCTCCTTGATATTAGTGATATTGCTTGATAATTCCCATATTCATAAAAACTGTGGATAATCTTGAGAAGGATAGGAATTTCACAACCCTTCATTGTGTTTCTACTGAACATAATGTTCATAGATCAAGAGGTAGCTGTGGGAACAGAACAAGGGAAATTGCACAATTTAAAATCAGGAAAGGTTTGAGCCCTGGTGGCATAGTGGTTGCGTGCGGGACTGCGGCCCACTGGGTTTGTGGTTCAAATCCAGCAGCAGCTCTCCAAGAGCAAAGCTGGGCCTCCTATTCCCGCCAGAGGGCAGTGATGCCAAAAAATAATAAAAAAATAAAATCAGGAAAGGTTACAGAAGCATCACAGGGAGGAGATGAGCTAGTCAGGGTGCAGTATAGCAATGATAAAACAAACACTTTTCCTCTAGTTCTTTAATGCTTCCTCTCCCCTACTATCATGATACCAATTCCACCTTACAAATCTGACTAGACCAGAACATGTACTCTGGTACAGATAAGAACTGGAAACACAGGGAATTCAGGACAGATGATTCTTTCAGGACCAATAATGAGAGTAGTGTTACCAAGAGGGGAAGGAAAGGTGGGGTAGAAAGGGGGAACCGATCACAAGGATCTACATATAACCCCCTCCCTGGGGGACAGACAACAGAAAATTGGGTGAAGGGAGATGTTGGACAGTGTAAGACATGACAATATAATAATAATTTGTAAATTATCAAGGGTTCATGAGGTAGGGGGTGGAGGTGGGGGGACAAAGAGCTGATACCAAGGGCTCAAGTAGAAAGAAAATGTTTTGAGAATGATGACGGCAACAAAGGTACAAATGTGCTCAACATCATGGCTGGATGTATGGATTTTGATAAGAGTTGGACGAGCCACCAATAAAATGATTTAAAAAAAAAAAAAGACCAGGAAATGTGTGTGTCAGAGTTGTATCCTCTCACAATACTTATTCAATCTGTGTGGTGAGCAAATCTTCAAAGAAGCTGGCTTATATGAAGAAGAATGTGGCATCAGAAACAGAGAAAGGCTTATCAACGACCTATGATATAAAGATGATACAACCTTGCTTGCTGAAAGTGAGGACTTGAAGCACTTGCTGATCAAGATCAAGGATTTCAGCCTTTGGTATGGATTACAGCTCTAATGTAAAGAAGACCAAAATGCTCACAACCGGACCAACAGGCAACGTCACGATAAATGGAAAAGGCTGATGTTGTTAAGGATTCTGTCTTGCTTGGATCCATAATCAATACTCATGGGAACAGCACTCAAGAGAGCAAAAGACAAGTTGCCTTCGGTAAAATCTGTTTCACCAGACCCCTTCAGAGTATTGAAAAGCAAGGTCCTTATTTTGAGGACTTAGGTGTGCCTGATCCACGCCGTGTTATTTTCAAGATGATAGAGAAATTGGACATTGATTAAAGAAACTGAGGAAGGATGGATGAATTTGAATCATCTGGAGAGGTATATTGAAAGTATCAGGAACGGCTAAGTGGACAAATCAAGCTGTCTTGGAAGAAGCAGGGCTAGAGTGCTCCTTAGAGGCAAGGCATGTTTCGACATGTTGTCAGGAGAGACGCATCCCTGGAGAAGGACATCACGCTGGGTGGAAGCGCAGAGGCAGGGAAAGAGAGGAAGCCTTTTAAGAAGATGGACTGACAAAGTCGCTGCTACAATGGGCTCAGGCTTAGGAATGATTGAGAGGATGGTGCAGGACCGGGTAGTCTTTTCTCTGTTGGGCATTGACTTGCTGTGACATCTGCAACAACCGTGGTTGACCTTTCTTTGCGATTGGTACAGCTACGGGTATCTCCCTGTCAGTTGAACTGAGAACTTTATTTACTCTCTTGTCTTAAGCATTTTCAGCTTTTCAGTCAGTTGCCAGGTGGCTGCCTTCCAAGTCATGGCACGTACGAGTGAGCACCTGGAGCTCTGCATTGGTTTGGTGGAGCACTTCCATGGGTATTCTATCGATTCCTGGAGTCTTGTTTCTCATCAGTGCCTTCAGTGCATTTTGGGCTTCCTCCTTTGATAGCAGCGGGCTTTGATCATGGGCTATCCCCCCTGAAATAGTTGAACACCGAACAATGCCTTTCAGGACAGTGAGCTTGTGTATTTCTTGCATCTTCCTTTGATATTTTGCAGGCATATGAAGTGATCGAAACAGCACCGGAGAGCAGTTATGCCCCCCCCCCAAATGTTATCTCCATCTGCTACTTTAATACTAAATCTATAAATATATGTGCATAGCTCTATTTCCCCATCATCATATAAAAATATATTTACATATGTACATGCCCGTATTAAGATCTCTATAAATGCCCTTTGCCTCCTAGTTCTTTCCTCTATTTCCTTTTACTTTCCTCTTGTCCCACTATTGTGTTCAGCCTTCTTGGGGTTTCAATAATTCCTCTTGGGTACATTGTCCTTGATCAAGCCCTACCAGGCCTCCTAAACCCCCACCCCCTGGTCACCAGCTTTCAATCACTTGTTCCCTTGTCCCTGGGTTTCTTAATACCACTTCTTTTCCTTCTCCTCTCCCACTCCCAGGTCCCCCCAGAACTACTGTCCCATAATTCTCTTTTCTGGCTTGTTTCTCCCGCCTATCCCATCCAGATAGACATGCAGCGACAACAATATATACAAACACAAGACCGATTGGAACAACAATATCAAGGCAATGACAAAAAACAAAAGCCTATAAATCATATAAAAATAAAATGATATAATTCCAATTAAAAAAAAGTTCTCTCCTTGTTGCAGCTCACACCCTCTCGAACCCATTCAATATGTAAGATAAGAGCCAGTCTCTAGTTAGCTTACACTTGGTATTTAACAAACTAACAAAACAAAGCAAAGCGTGTGAGTCTCAGTTTCGTGCTGACCGACAGTGTTACAAAGCGGCAGCACTGACTCGATGGCAGTGGATTTCGGTGAGTCCCCTTCAGTAAGAAGTGAGTGAACACTCTGGAGATGATCGGGATTCTTGTCATCTTTCTTTCTCCTGCCCTGCCTGCAGATGAACGTTCACAAATCCAGAGAAGCAGCCCTCATCTTCCTTAGAGGTCCTCAGAGATCCTCAAGCCACGGAGATGACGTGCTGGCCCTTACACAGCCCATGTCTCCAGATTTGTTCAGTGGGATGCAGCAGAATTTTTTTGGCATCACTGCCCTCTGGTGGTGGGAGTAGGAGGCCTAGCCTTGCTCCTGGAAAGCTGCTGCTGGATTTGAACCTCCAACCCAGTGGGCCACAGTCCCGCGCACAACTGCTCCGCCACCGGGGCTCAACCCAGAGCAGAATTTTTTGTTGACCCGGATGACTGACTGTATTAAGACTAAGCATGATTTGCTGTGAGTTTCATGTGCCTCTAACTTGGACAGGACTCAGAATGAAGGAACCCATATGCTCTTTTTGTTGGACCCACATACTATTTTCTGCACTTTACCAAAAAAAAAAAAAAAAAAACAACCAAAAAACCATACCCTTCAGGACAGCCCTAAAACCTAGGCACAGCTATGATTCTGGTTCATTACCGGATGGCAGAGGATTTGAGGAAGTGGCTTAAGATGGCCCAGGTTCGGATGGCAGGGAAGGCTCCCGAGTCTATGCTCAAAATCAAGAGACAGCACACTTCTAGAAGGAAAATAAAGGGCTAGCTAATCAGGATTTGAGGCTTTATGGACCAGACTTTTACTGTGGCAAGAATCCATTTCTGTTGATGCAATGAGAACATTGCCAGACAATATAGAAGCAAACGGACATGGCCAGTGACAATAAAACTTTATTTGCAAAAGCCATAGGGCTGGCTCATAGGCTATCGTTTGCCAACCACTATTTTTAACCGTATGCTCTGCCGTGCTTCCCACCCACCCCACCTCACTCACTAATGTTACCATCTTGGCTGCAGTGGCTTTTGGTCCAGGTCCCATATCCCCTTCTCTCCCCACCCGCCACTCCCTCATCTGGTTCTTCCCTACATCCAACGTTCCATTTTAGCCACTAAGTACACCCAACGATGACTCTGAATTCGCTGCCCCTGAGCAGATTCCTACTCAGGGTGATACTCTACAGAGTGGCTGAGGCTTTACAGGAGGAGGCAGCCTCATCTTTCTCCTGAGGAGTGGCTGGTGGCCTTGAACTGCTGACCTGGTGGTTCACTGTCCAATGCTTACCAATAAGGCCACTGCTAACTGAAAAAAACAAACAAACCACAAACCAACCAAACTCACTGCCATCCACTTGATGGTGACTCACCGTGTCAGAGTCAAACGACCCCTGTGGGTTTCTGAGACTGTAAACACTTAAGGGACTAGAAGGAGCTGGTGATTTCAAACTGCAGGCAAAAGTCACTGTTCTTAGCACTTACTTCCTGAGGGTAGTGACAGACAAAGAACAAGACGAATAAGCAAGCTTAAGCTACAGTGTGCTAGATGGTGTGTTAGTCTGGGTAGATTTGAGAGACAACTTCATGGAGATGCTCCTATGCCTATAAGGGAGAGGTGTATATACAAGAGAAAGTGAACATTGAGGAAACATCCCAGCCCAGTCCAGTCCAAGGTCATACGTCTAGTATTAGCCCCTATGTCCAACAGCAATCTACAGAGTCCTCTTCAGACTCATGAAACACACTCAATGTGTTCACGAAACACATTCAATGACGCCAAATGCAGAATAATCACCAGCCAGTCGGTGGAATGTCTTTGGGTCCAGGGGTGTTGTCAGCATCTCAGTCCTGGCAGGAGTCTCCATGTGGCTTCTCTAGGTCCAGGTTTTGGGCTGCATCAAGGTAGGTCTATGGTGGCTTCTCCTCAGGGATGTCTCACCGGGAGCCAGCCTCGTCAGTCGAGTCTTTCAGGCAGTGATTGTTGTCAGGCGGAAGTCTCCAAGGCGGTGAACTGAGAAAGATAGTGTCTCCCGCCTCCAAAGAGCAATTACCACGTTTCCCAGAATTCTCAGGAGAAAAGGCCATGCCCACACAGAGGCCTCATCGACAACCCGCATAGTGACAGGCTAGATTGCACCCCTACATTCTTAATCCTCATATTGACACCAGATTAGGAGTCGCACTGTCACAGATGGTGAAACAGCCTGCACACAAAACTCACTGCCATCTAGTCAGTTCTGACAGTAGAACTGCTCCTTTGGTTTTCTGAGACTTTACATCTGCACAGAAGTAGACACTCATCTTTCTTCCAGGGAACGACTAGTGGGCTCGAACTGCTGATCTTGCAGTTGGTAGCTCCGTAAAGACTCTACCCCGGAGGGTCTGGAGATACATTAGGCAGATGTCGTGATACACTGTGTGTGACATTTTAGTTGGGGTTTCTAAGAAAGCCTTTTGCAATTCAGCAGGACACTGTCACTTCCCCGCCTCTTTCCTTTCTGTGGGAATCCCTGCTCCAGTCACCTGTGAACACACGTTTGAACGTCTCCTCTGCACTCCCGTGCACTTGCTGTGGGGATGCCAACTGTAGACCTTTCAAAAACAACCCCCCCACCCCCCAAACTGACTGCAATCAAGTCTTTCCTAACCCAGAGCAACCCTATCGGTCAGGATAGAACTGCCCCTGTGGATTTCCCAGACTGCAAACTTTTACGAAAGTAGAAAGTCTTGCCTTTCTTGTGTGGAGCAGTTGGTGGTTTCAAACTGCTGACCTTAGCGTTACCAGCCCAACACATCACCACGATGCCACCAGAGCCTGACACCTAGATAATTCCTTATAAACTAGCAGCGCCAGAGTAGAAACCCCAAGAGTGTGCCCCTCCACACGGATAGGCAGGGTCGGGCGTGGGGAAGCTGTCTGGGGGCACCCTGTGAAGGGGGTCTCCCTCTCAGGTTCCTGTAAGTGCAGAACTGACACCCCTCTGTCTCACCCTAGTCCCTTTCGTGGTAGGTGTGGCTTGAAGAAAGGCAGGGGAAATACCGGCTGGACCGCCTCTCACAGCACGACTCCTCAGAGCCTTTGATGAAAGAGTGTGTGCTACTTTAAAGTGACAACGTGGCAGATACAGGTGGCAACACGTTCCAGTTGGCTCTACCCACACAACTCTTTCTTAATGGCTCGCAGAGAGCAGAGGTTCTCAACCTCCCTAATGCCATGACCCTTTCAGACAGTTAGTTCCTCGTGTTGTCGTGATGCCCCCGACCATAACAATATCTTGGTTGCTACTTCATAACTGTAACTTTGCTACTGTTGTGAATCGGGTGACCCCTGTGAAAGGGTTGTTCAACCCCCAACGGGGTGGTCGCCACCCACAGGGTGAGAACCACGGAGACGGTGGGCTCCCTCTTCTGTCAGCGAGCCCATGAGGACTCCTAGCAGAACCTCCCTGTCGCCCCTCGCCGCCGCCGCGCACTGTTGTGCAACTGACATCCTTGCCTCATGAGTTGTCCCCCCCCCACTGTCCTAATTATCTGTCTTACATATGATAGTCCACCTCTTCAGTCAATTTGACACATACCCAGAACCCAATCCGAGTTCTGAGGCTCCTGCGGTTGTTTCCTATCTAAATGGCACCTGTGAATTTGTTCAGAATGTCTCCCTCTCTAGCCCAGGGTAAGCAATCCAGGGTAATGGCTCATCCATGGAGTAAAAAGTCTTTTCAGCTGCCCTCATGTCCGTCTGACTGGGGGCAGTTCCAGGTGTGTCAGAGTAGAACTGTGCTGGGTTTTTTTAGCAGCGCACCAGTCTTTCGTCTGAGGTGCCTCTGGGTAGACTCGGGCACTTAGTAGGCAAGTGTACCCCCAGGGGCTCCTAGGAAAAGATGAAAACTATGCTGTCTAGCACAATAACTTCCGTAGCTACGGAAATTCAAGTAAATTAGCATGAAAAAAAGGTGGAGGTTCAGTTTCTTGGTCTCTCTAGACACATTTCAAGAGCTCACCCCTTGTGGCTAGTGGCTACCACATTGGTCAGCATCCCCTCCCTTCCCCCCAAACAAACTCACTGTCATCCAGGTAATGCTGACGCACAGTAGCTCTATAGGACAGGGTGGAAGTGCCTCGGTGAATTTCTCAGGCGGTAGCTCTTTATGAAAAGCCCTGTCTTTTTCCCTTGGTGAGGACAGACATAGAAAAGTCATCGTTTCAGAAACACAACACGTTGACCAGTCTTATGATTTGCTTAAAGATCCATGACCATTTGTTGGTTGACATGGAAAAAGAAGCAGGATTTTGAGCGAGAACCTTCTGGGCAAACTGCCCAAGTGAATAACTGTTCTCCCACAACCAAGACCCTGCACCTGAATGGTCCGCAGTCAAAGGACGGTGGGAGGGACATGATGGTGTAGGCAACAGGCAGGAGGCTGAGGAAGAGCACCAGCAGCAGGAGGCCCATGTAGAAGTTGTTGGAGCGGGAGGCTTTGAACACACGCTCATGTGGGACGTTACTGCTCATCACAGCCCAGCACTGGAAGTACATGGAAGTCAGCAGCCGCAGCACATTAATGCCCACTAGTCCTGGAGCATAGAAAGAGCCCATCCTGGAAATACAGAAACCAGACATCTGGTTGGTCCCATGACAAAGGGAATGACATTGATGCCTTTGGGCCATGTGGCCGTGGTGTTTTCCCCAGGGAAAACACCTCATGGGACTGCCAGGTATCAAGGACATTTATCATCAAGCCATAACACCAGAAGAGGGAGAGACCCCTGAGCTTTACTGATTGAGGTTCTGACCCGACTTTTACCACTGCAGTGCCCCAGATTACAAAGCTCGTGTGGTAGTTACATAATCTTGTGTGAATTTGAGGATTCAGAGTGAAGGGGTGGGGTCTAGTCTGTCAATCAGGTAGTAGCTTGATGTCCCCATTTGAAGGAGCTGGGATAAGTAGCACATTGGAGGCAGGACACATCCTGCGAGACATCCCTGTGGAGAAGACACATGGATAGAGGCTGATAAAACCCGACCTGTAAAGCCAGAGGAGCCATGTGGAGACCCCTGCCAATGTTGAGATGCTAACAATGCCACTGGATCCACAAGACTTTCTACCCACTGATCTGTGATCTCCCTGCATTCGGCACAACATTGCAGGTTTTGTGTGACTCTCAAGAGGACTTTATGGATTGGTATCGGGCATATGGGCTAATATCGGACTTATGAACTTGATCTGGACTGGGCTGAGATGTTTTCTCAATATTCATTTGCTCTTGTAGATAAAACTCTTTCTTATACACATATGTGTGTCTCTATGAATTTGTTTCTCTAGTCAATCCAGACTATCACACTCAGAAAAGTTTTTGAAGTCCTTAAGGTAAGCAGATTGGAGAACGGTTCGCCGTGAGCCCTTGGGCGTGCCTACAGCCTCTGACTAAAGGTATAATAATGACTCCTCGAACTCCCTTTGCAGAGGAAGGAGTTCCTTAGCTTTCCTTCTCCCCCCTCCCTCCCTCCCTCCTTTCCTTATTTTCTCCCTTCATTTCCCCTATCCCTCCATCTTTTTACGTCCAGTCTTCGTCTTCCCCTTCCCCTTCCCTCCGACTCTCCTTTATTTCCATGGTAGCAGAGGAAGGGGACTGGACACATCCTGATTCCCGTTTCATCCTGACCCCTATTTTTCATGAGAATGAAAGAAGTCCAAGAGGCACGATGATTTGCCAGGGCTTCCCAAGCTTGTCCTTAGGCAAGACTCTGAAGTCTCCCCTGCTTCCAAGGTCAAGCTGAGTGAGCGGAACCCAATGACTAAGCCTGGGGAAGGATTCTGGGTTTGGGAATCCTGCAGGCAACCATTCCTCCATGAAACGAGCAACTCACCAGATCATTCCTTGGTTGAAGATCAACCCTAGGACATTTCCACTAATATCAAACTCAGCATATGAGGGCTGGAGAGAGAGAGAGAGAGAGAAGACTGTTAGGTGCTATCAACCAGATCCCATTACTAGCTAATCTGCAGCACCAAGATTATGGAATCTTAGATTCCGGATGCTCTTTCTTTAACGTATATATATTTTTTAACTTTCAAATGTGAAGATCCTTAAAGTTGAGACTTCTGGCATATTTTAAAATGAAAAAAAAAAACATGAGCATCTTAACCTCTTAGGTTCTCAGACTGACAGTGTTTTCTTGGAATGTCACTGCTGCCTAAGAAAGCGTTTTATCCATTCTCTACTAAGAAATGTACCTTGAAATTAAAATCAAGGAGTAAATCTATTAATAAAATACAAGTGATTAAATCAACAGCAAAATACGTTTTTTGGTGTTTTTTTTTTTGGGGGGGGGCATCACTGCTCTCCAGTGGTGGGAGTAGGAGGTCCAGCTCCACCACTGGAATTGAACCTCCGTCCCAGTGGGCCGCAGTCCCACGCACAACCACTACGCCACCGGGGCTCAGCCCCTGCAAAATACGTTTTAAAAGAGTTTCAAAAGAAACTGTATTTCTCACTCAATTCTCCTTTTTCCTTCTCAACATCCCCAAGAGCAGTGCGTGGAAGGATAAAAGCTTGCTCTGATTTAAGTTCTCAGTTTGGTTCTGATGTTCAGAATGTTGATAATTTGTGCAGTATTTGAAAGGACGTAAAGTTGGTGGGCCTCAGAGAGTTGGAGGCCCCCATGCAGCATATGCAAATCTGTTTTTCCAATTTGTCTTTCCCAATTGTAGACAAAGGATGATATAGATGAGAAGGTGAGGAATGAGATCTTGGGAAAGAGAGAAAGAAAGGCGAGGTATATCTAGATCAAAAAAGAGCACAAATAATTCAAACCTTAGAAATTGAAATGTTAACTTTTTTCTTAAAAAAATCATTTTATTGACTGAGCCCCGGTGGCATAGTGGTTGTGTGTGGGACTGTGGCCCACTGGGATGGAGGTTCAATTCCAGCTCACAGGAACAAAGGCTGGGCCTCCTACTCCCACCACCAAAGGGCAGTGATGCCTAAAACACTAAAAAAAAAAAATCATTTTATTGAGGGCTCGTACAACTTTTGTCACAATCCACTCATCCTTTGTGTCAAGCATATTTGTATGTTTGTCGCCATCATCATTCTCAAGACTAAATGTTCACATTTTCATCTACTATGGTTGTGTTCTGCTAGAAAAACCTTTCCCACTCCAAGATTTTTAAATGGCTTCATATATGCTTTCATATATGCATAGATTTCTATGATTTAGTTGTTTTGATGTTTAAAACTTTGATTTACTTAGAGCTCTGTTGATTTTCATGAAATGAGTGAAAGGCACATTCACCTAGCCTTAAGTGGTTAGCCAGTTGTCTCACTGTACTTATAATTTCTCACCCTGCCTTTTTTTTCCCACCCCACCTCTTTTATAAGCTAAAATCCAATATAGATCCTATCTGTTTCTGGGATTTCTATATGAGTCAAGTGATAAATTTATTTCCCAATACCATTTTTAGTTATGATAGCTTTATAAGGTCTCAATAGAAGCGTATTAGTTCCTCTCGTCTTTCTTTTGAGATGTTTTCTGGTTATATCTGCTGGGTTATTTTCCTAGTGAAATTTAATATTACTTTGGAAACTTATTAAGCTAATGAGTTAAATTGAAGGCAATGTCATCTTAGCAAGATTGTGGCCTCCTATCACCTTTATCTCAGACAAGATTGTGGAGCTTTCCTAGCTTCTAAGGAAAAATCTGAGTTGGCTGTCTAAAGTTGTGTGTTGACTAAAAGGAAAGAATACTACGGAAACCTCTACCAAAGCCCTTATTTGGGCCAGGCATGCTGAGGCAGGCTCGAAGGAGTGTTATACAGGTAAAAGAGATGTGAACCTCAGGAGCTCAGTTAAGGAAAAGCCCTCTAAATTCCCACCATCTGTGTCTACCTAATGGTAGAAAGTGAGGTGTCAGGGAAGAGACGTGCACAGAAGAGTTTCCGTGGACTAGAGTTTCCAGGAGATCAGAAAGGGCCACTACAGAAAGGAGATGACACAGATTTAGGATGAGTAGTTTCCCAGGTGGGTAGAAGAGGATCGTGGAGAGTGGGGGAGAGTTAAGAGATTTCCCTAGCACAATCCAGAAGACACTGACAACAGTGATGGAGTTGTTGGTGTGCTCTAGAATTTTCTGAAACATTCACCTCCAGATTTCCTACCCAATCCCAGGATGTCAGCTTTTCTAATGCGAGTTTATGGGGCCAAGGGTGGTTCTGCGAAAGAATTCTTGCATTTCTGTGGGAGACTTGGATTTGATTCCCATCCGTGGTGCCTCCTGTACAGCCCCTGTAGTCTGCCAATGGAGCCTGGGCTGCTGCTATGAGCTTCCAGATGAAACCAGAGTGGGACTAAAGCTTGGCAATCTACCCTAGAAAAATAAGCTAGCAACAATCCTTTGGATCACAACACCCTGGTCCTGTTGTATGTGGGGCTGCTGTGAATCCGAGGCTGACTTGATGGGAGCAGCCAAGAACAACAACAACAACAACAGCGATAGCAATGAAAGTTGATATTGCTTAGGCATTTCTTTACCAACCCTCTTCTAAGCATTGGGGTGAACCTGTCCACTTTTTCCCATAACTCAGTGCCTCTGTTTTCCAGATAAGAAAGTCACATTATCAACAGCACCAGAGAAGAGCAGAGTTTCCTTGTAGAAGGAAAATAGAACATGCCAAGGAAGAATGGATTGAAACACTTCAGTACTTCACAGAGTAGAGACTGGCAGGGCACATCTAAAGAAGTGCAGAGAGCAAATATTCCTGTGAGTATCAAACCAGATGGTTGAAACCCCTTTTCGGGGAATATCTGTGAAACCAGGACCTACAAATCCAGCCTCCAGGTCCCAGCACCAGCAGTGATTCATGAATCGGACAAAACATGCCCGTAGGAAGTCCCCCAGCAGGATGGTGATGTATGTTACCAGCATGTCAGACACCGTCAGCCTCATGAATTCCTACCGGGAGGAACACAGAGAAATGTGTTGGTCAGGGTTGCACATTGCCCATTTCTCCCAGCCTGCCTGCAGCCACACGAGGTCACCCTCAAGCAATCGGAATTAAATTCTGTGGCCTTCTGAGCAGTGGTGGTAGAGTGGGGATGTGTAGAAAGGACCCAGGCCTTTGGAAAATGCTTAGTTTAGGTCCCAACTCAACGAGTTCCTGATTGTATGTCCTTGGAACAATACATGCATTCCTGGACACTGGCAGTAAACCAACCTACTGAGTTATTGGGAAGCCTAATGGCTCTGGATACAAATGGTCTGATGCAATGGAGACTCCCCATGGAAAGCGGTCTCACTATTGCACAGAAATAGGACCTGAAGGTTATCCCACGTCTTCCCCCGCTCCTCTGAAGTGCCAGCCTGTGATGGCTCAGACGGAATCAGACTATTGGTGACAGGGGGCAACAGTTGGCTCTATCCACCTTCAGTTAGCCTAAGACTTATGTTCAGATACTTATCATGTTTTGTACAAAGGCATGCATATGAAACACCAAAAGTCGAGAAAGAAGACTTGTCTCTGTTTTTGCACAGTATCAATCCCTCATGAATTTCTTTTTTGGGGGGGATTAAAATATGTACACATCATCACCACCTTTAAGCTCCTAGGCAAAACGGCTTGCTTTACTCATTTTTGTACTCCCCAAGGTGATTAGTAATGTTTGCTGAAGGTACAGTTGGTACTTTTCAAAGCTCTTTCTGAGTCAGAATACAGGTGAATGCTCTCAAAAAGATAAGTCAACACACAAGCTTCCACTCTGAGATGAACAGGAGATGAAGAAAGCTTTGTCAGAAGGTGTGAAGGATACAGAGCATAATTCCTGATGCCTCAGAACCTCCATTACCCACACGTCCAAAAAGAACCAAGCTCTCATCAGCAATGGAGAGGTGAAGGGCGGGTAGCAAAGGGGACAAGCAAGAGACATTACTAGGGTGTGAGGCAGGACATGAGATCGCGTTGTAGAATATTTCCAAGCAATCTTACAGGTAGTTCTCCCTTCTCCCTTTAAAGGGAGTTCCTGGGTTGACAAATGGCTAATGTGCTTGGCTGTTAACGGAAATGTTGGCAGTTTGAGTCTATCCATTTCTTGCCTTTTTCCCTACTTCTGAGAAAAGCTTGAAAGCCTGATGGAAACCCTTGAAAAATCTGCTATGCGGTTGCCATGGATGGGTTGAACTCAGCGATGCCCAGTGTTGGCAGTGGCCTTCTAAGGAGGGTGGGTTTTGTCAGGTGGACCTTTTTCTTTCTTTACTAGACACGCTGCTGGGTTTAGAAATGCTGGAGTGGAGGAAGTTGAGTTGCTCTGCATCTTAAAAATGAAGAAGACTGAAAGAGAATGGGGCAGTCTGGGTTGGAGATGACAAGAAAATGACTGGAAAGAAAGGAGGAGTTGAAGATCAGGCAGCTAATCCCTGCTACTCATAAGTGAAAAAACTTGGCAAAGAATTTTAGGCGCAGTAGTTTATCCTGTGGAAGCCACCAGAATGTGCAACACATAAAGTACATTAGGGGTATATGGTAGCTCTTAATTGGGAGACTCTGATGAGAACCATGACTTTTTCTTCATAGATAAATTCACAGAAGCATAAACATACAAAATCTTGCACCAAAATTTCAGGAAAAGTTATTTATAATGTCCAGGAGAAAGCAAGGTTTTTCAATGAAGTCCATATTAGGACTGAATGAATCTAAGTGGTATTTTTTTGGTGTATGGAGCATACAGGAAAATGTGTGATATTAAAAAAAAATGGGCATGGAGAGGGTGAAATGATAGCATTTCCTTAAGAAATATCGACTTGCTAGCTTGGTGGCTTAGAAACATTTGGAAAGGAAATACGTACAGGAGAAACATAATTACTCACGATGCCCACGGCTGTCTCCCAGCAAGAACCCCGGGGCACATCTGCGGGATGCAAGCGTGGCCGGGGGACGCTATCATTCCAGCCAGAGGAGTTGTAATAGTTAAACAGTGTCCAGTGAGTGATGTTCTTTATTGTGTCTTCATTAGAAAGCTAGAAAGGAAGATGGAGATGCAGGTTTGGAGGGAGCAGGAATGGCCCCAGCATGCCCAAAGGAAAAATAATGAAAGTCAGCATGTATCACACCCCTGCCATCAAATCTTCCCTCCACCCCAGTGTCGGAGTCTCTCCAGAAATCCCACCCCCCCAGGCCTTCCACTTACACAGGAGAAGGAGGCAGTTAACTAGGATATTTGAGTCTACCCCTGAAACTAGTACTTTCTTGTCTAGGTTAGCATCTGTGCTGGCTAGTTTTAGTCCACTCAGCTCATCCATCCATCTATCCATCCGTCCATCCACCCACTACTCATTTTTTGAGAATAATTTATTTGTAGTCTATTATGGGAAAATAAGGTACTGGTGATATAGGAATGATTAATGCTTCCCTCATTAAGTTCACAGACATTAATCATTGTGTTAGTCCAGGTAGACTAGAGAAACAAATTCATAGACATGCATATGTGTATAAGAAAGAGAGTTATATACAAGAGAAATTGAACACTGAGAAAACACGCCAGCCCAGTCCCCTCTAAGGTCTTAAGTCTGATATTAGCTCATATGTCTGATACCAATCTATAAAGTTCTCTTCGGATTCACAAAGCACATGCAATGACACCAGGACAATCACAGGCTAGTGGGTGCAGTCTTGTGTATCCAGTGGCAGTAGAAGTATCTCAGTGCTGGCAGGGCTCAGGGTCTCTCAGCATGCTGCCCTGTGTCTCGTCAGCTGCAATGTCTCCCAGGGAGGGTTGTCAGTAGAAAGTCTCCAAGGAAGTGAACTGAGAGAGACAGTGTCTCTGCCTCCAAGAAGGAAGGCCCACATTTCCCAGAATCCTCAGGAGAAGGCCACGCCCACACAACAGTCTCATGGGCTCTCTCCAGACTGACCGGCTAGACTCCACCCCTACACTCTTAATCCTCAAATTGACACCAGATTAGGCGACAGCCACAAATCACTGATGTGAGCAGTGGGAAATTTGCTCTGGGGCTGAGCAGGATCTGCATCAGACCATGGGGTCCACAGAGACTTCTTGGGGGCCAAAACCTCAGGAAGAATTAGACAGCTAGTTCATCAAAGGGTGCCAGATGGGAAAAGGCAAGAGAACATGCTCCCCCTCCCCACCCATGGGAGTCTCAGAAGAGTGAACCGCAGAGTAGGAGGAGAGCTAAAGTTGATGATGGAGGGTGTGGAAGCCCCGGTCACTTCTCTGCTTAGAACCTTCCAATAGCTTCCCACTATCCTCAGAGAGCATTTCATAAAGTTTAATGAGGAGAAAGAGATGAAGAGAAGCATGACCGGACTTTCCTCCCGTTTCACTGATCACTTCTTTTTCTCTATTTCCTTGTTCAGCCCTCCGCCCCCCCCCCCAATTCCCCATTTTACAAGCTCTCCTCTGCTTTTTCCAATTCTTGATCATATTTCTCCTGGGGACGTCCACAGTCCCTTCTATGGGCTTCCATGCTGGGCTGGTTTTGCCCTCGTTGTGACAGTGTGCTATAATAAATGATGCACTGGCCAGTCTGTCTCTTGCTTCAGCATGTGAACACCTTGGAACAGGACCCTGCTAGTTAGGCTTATTGTGCCAACCTGGCCGACAGGAACACTTGGGATTAGTCAAGTTGCAGTGTGATGGAAAGGCAAAGAGATAAATGGCTCTGCAAGGCCTGACCCCTTCTCTCTTGCTCGCTGATGATTGGAGTGTGCTGAGGCATTTCAGCTGCTGCTGTAGCTGAGTTCTCTGCCTCCACCTGTGAGCTGCACCACCTGTGGGCCAGGGCAGCCTGTAGATCATGTCGCTAGAGATTGAGGTTCCTTTGAGACCTGCGGCTGGTCCATACATCATTTGGGCTGGAGGCCGGGGTATTCTGTCACCTTGCATTGCTCGCCTTCGCTATCCCATCCCAGTCTACTTCGATACACTCCCAAGCTCCTGACTGTTGGTGACCCACCCTGCTGCTTGCTGGCTGTGGGCAGACTCTGCTTGGCTTGCCCCATGGAGGACTCTGCTGTCTGCTTCCTTGACCTTGAATCCAGCAGTCCACGTGAGTTGAAGGTCTTCCAGCATACTGACTAGTCCACAGAAGTGAGCTGAACTGACCTCTCTGTCTTGCTGTGTGGACTAATTAGCTGTTATATTCCTTCTAACTTTATAAACTTTATGTATGTAATCATAAGTGTCCTGGTCTCATTTCTCTAAAGAACCCTGCTTAGCACATCCAGGTTCAGACAAAATGCATGCCTCATAACTGTCTGATGAGGATTGGTGAAGGGTTAAGTCAACCATGACACATCACACCAGGGAATATTATTCAGCTGTGATTAAACATTTGTGGAAGTTATGAAACAATATGGAAGAGGCCGCTGATAACTATTAAATGATAATTCAGTGTACCAAATGACTGATATATGATTCAAACTATGTGAAAAAACAATTGAAGAAAAAGACAAACATAGCAAGTGAACAACTACATCCCAATCCTTTTTCACCTGCAGTGTAACCTGTTAACTTCATTAATAAACCCTTTCATCATAAAACAAAGTAAAACAAAACAAAAACCAGCAGCAAAATGTTAATAATGATGATCTTGGGATTATAGGTTTCTGGAGAAATGAATTCTTTATTTTACTTTTCTGGACTTCTCCAAATTTATTTAATAGGCATTATGTATAAGAAAAAGATTTTATTAAAGTGGAAATAGAGTAATACCTGGGATAGGAGGGAATGCGTAGCTTTTACCTTAAGGTGGACATCATCCATTAGGGCCAAGAGAAATGTGTAGAGGTTCCCCAAGAAGAGTGCAAAGATGCGTCCCAGCTGCCACTTGAGGCCAATGCGGGGGTGGTAGTTCTCCAGGGCTGCGATGGTTTCGAAGAGAGGGGGACAGAACATTCCAAGCAAGGACATCACAATCTCTACCTGAGAAAGGAGGAAAGCCTGGGTCATTTGGGACATCCATATTCTTTGCTGAGCCACAGTCTTTTAGTTCCTAGGGCCATTCATCTCCATGTCCCATGTCTATTTTGGGTCCTTGGCAATGCCTTGGCATCTTCACAGTGTTCCATATGGCCCTGAACTGTCAATACACGCCCCACATGTGACTCATTTTGACTAGAAGTTATCACGATGGCTACTCTTGTTGTTGCGTGTCATCAAGTTGGCTCTGACTCATAGAAACCACGTGTACAACAGAACAAAACGTTTCCCTATCCTGGGACCCTCCTCCCCATTATTATGTTTGAACCCATTGCTACAACCCCTATGTCCATCCATCTTGTCACAGGTCTTCCTCTTTTTTGCTGACCCAAGAATATCTGTTTCTGGGACTGATTTCTCTCGTTCATGTGTTCAAAGTACACGAGATGAAGGTTTGCCATCTTCTCTTCCAAGGAGCATTCTGACTGTACTTCTTCCCAGACCGATTCTTGTTATTAGAAATGACGAAAACAGTGAACTTTCTTTGAGGAGAATTTAAGCTCTAATGTTGTTTGCTCTTTTGCTCTTGGACTTTATTATCTGTCATCCTTGGTTCATACAGACTAGTGTGATTCTTTAGTGTGGGCTTAGCTGACACCTCATTTATATGACTGTTTGTTTTAAGATGAGCCTTCAAAATCCCGGATGCTCTTCCTTCTGCTAGCTGGGCACCATCTGATTTCTTCACCACATTTTTCTTTGTACCCATATCTCCCTCTCTCTCAGAAATACTCGATAATTTATAAATTATGATTATTTTTTCATGTCTTGCACTGTCCAATGTCTTCCTTTACCCCCTTGTCTGTTGTCCCATCCTCCTGGGAGGGGGTTCTAGGTAGGTCATTGTGATCAGTTTCCCTTTTCTCCCCCCACCTTCCCCTTCCCATTCTGGTATGGCTCCTCTCAATATTGGCCCTGAGGAGTTTATCTGTCCTATATTGCCTATGTTTCCTAGTCTTATCTAGCCATATTTGTAAGGTTGAATTAGTGTCATAGTGGTGGGGAGGGTGGGAAGGGGGGGAATCATTAAAGAACCAGAGGAGAGCCATATGTTTCATTGATGCTATACTGCACCTTGACTGGCCTGTCTTCTCTCCATGACCCTTCTGTAAGTGGATGTCCAATTGCTTACAGATTGGCTTTGGGCCTGCTCTCTGCTCTCCCACTCTCATTCACATTATGATTTTTTGCTCTGGGTCTTTGATACCTGATATCTGATCCCACTGACACCTCATGATCACACAGGCTGGTGTGCTTCTTCCATGTGGCTTTGTTGCTTCTCAGCTAGATGGCCACTTGTTTATCTTCAACCTTTCAGAACTCAGATGCCAAGTCTTTTGATAGTGGGCACCATCAGCTTTCTTTACCCCATTTGTTTATGCACCTGCTTTGTCTTCAGCGATCATGTCGGGAATGTGAGCATGATGGAATGATAGCAATTTAATAGAACAAAGTGCTCTTGTGTTGAGAGAGTACTTGAGTAGAGGCCCAATGTCCATCTGCTTCCTTAATAGTAAACCTATAAATATATGTAAATTGATCTATTTTCCCATTGTCATATAAAGTATATTTACATATGTACATGTCGGTGAAGAATCTTTTTCTTATACACATATCAGTTTTTATGGATTTGTTTCTCTAGTCTACCCAGATAACACATCCTCCTCTCAGCAAACCCTCCTAGAAGACAGCAGCATCTCTTTGTTATACCATTTAACTGCTGGTGGACATAAAACTTCTAGAAAATAGTCACAATTAGTTCAGCCCTATGCCAAATGTGTAGGTCATTTAATTTTTGTGGAAGGCATTTCTATTGATCCCCCAAAGAAAAGAAGCTATTACAGCAACCCTTTTACTTAAACCAATGAAAACATTCATGGGATTTTGGGGACATTGTGGTTTTTGCCAAGCAATCACTCAACCTTTTACACAGCTATTTGGGAACCTCTGTCTGTATTTACTCCAGAAGATCACAGGGCAATAAGTAAGTCAGAAGACTTTAACTAACACACTCATTTTACTGCTGCTGTTAGGGACCATCGAGTCAGTTCCAACTCAGCTCTTCTACGCACAATAGGCTGAAGCACTGTCTGGTCTTTGCGTCCTTCTCACAACTATTGCTATGTTTCAGGAAATTGATGTAATCAATGTGTCAGTGCATTTCATCAAGGGTCTTCCTCTTTTTTCATGGACCCTCTACTTTACCAAGCATGATATTCTTCTCCAGGAACTAGTTCTCCTGATAACCTACCTAAAATGTGTGGGACAAAGTTTAACCATTCTTGCTTCTAAGGAACATTCTGGCTGTTCTTCTTCCAAGAAAGATTTGTATATGGTTCTGGCATTTCAGGATTCTTTCAATATTTTTCACCAACACCATGATTCAAATGCATCCGTTCTTCATGCTTACTTAATGCCACAAATTTCATATGCATATGGGGTGATTGAAAATACATGGTTTAGGTCAGGTGCACCATAGTCTTCAAAGTAACACATACTTTTTAATATTTTAAAGAGGTTGTGTGCAGCAGATTTTCCCAATGCAATACATTGCTTGATTTCCTGATTTGAATGCTTGTTTTGGAAGCATTGATTTTGATTCCAAGTAAAGTGAAATCCCTTACAACTTTATTTTTTCTCCATTTATCAAATTGTTACCTACTGGTTCACTTGTAAGGATTTTTTTGATATTGAATTGCAATCTATACTGAAATCTGCATTTTAAAATTTTCATCAGCAAGTGCCTCAAGTTCCCTGACTTTTAGTAAACAAGGCTTTGTCATCTGAATATTGCAGGTTGTTAATAAGCACTTGATCAAGAATCAATGGCATTGAAGGAAGAAGTTGTATTGAATGTGTTAACAAAAATCAAGACTTCTGGAGTTAACAGAGAATATGAATCAAAATATTCCAACAAGTTGATGTAACACTGAAAGCACTCAATAGTGTAAGATAAGAAATTTGGCAGAGAGCTACCTGGCCAACTAACTGGCAGAGATCCATATTTGTGCTGATTTTTTAAATAATAAAGACCCAATATAGTATGGAAATTATGGACCACTATCATTAATATCACATGCAAATAAAATGTTGTTGAATATAATTAAAAATAAGTATAGTTGTACATTGACAGAGAGCTGCCAGAAATTCAAGCAGATTCAGAAGAGGATTTGGAACACAAGAGACTATTGCTGACATCAGATGGATTTAGCTGAAAGCAGAGAATACCAGAAAGATGTTTACTTGTGCTTTCTTGATTATTCAAAGGTATTTGTCTATGTGGAATATAACAAACTATGGCTAAGATCATGAAGAATGGGAACTTCAGCACATCAAAACACCTCATCAAATGAGTTAAGAGAACCCACAGATTGAGTTAACTAGTAATGGCATATTAGATAGAGGGTTAATTTAAAGAAAAAGATCTATAGAAAACTACAACACTCATAAGAAAAATATAAAAGCTCAACCCCAAAAATGGGCATATGACACACTTAGACAATTTTCTAAAGAGCACATCCAGGTGGCCAATGAAGTAAACATTTCATAGAGGTAAATATTTTATGATACCATTATTATAAAGAAAAATAAAAATGGTCCTAAACCACACCAGCCTGTGTGATCACAAGGTGCTTGATACCTGAGCCCTCTGACACCTCATAATCACACAGGCTGGCGTGGTGTAAATCAAATCATTGTGAATGAGCGGGAGTGTGGAGTGTGGAGTGTGGGCCAGACCCACCTATAGGGAACTGCACATCCCCTTACAGAAGGACCTCGGGGAGGAGGCGAGCTAGTCAGAGTGCAGTACAGCAATGATGAAACATGTAACCATCCTCTAGTTCCTAAAAGCTTCCTTCCACCACACCCACAATCATGATCCCAATTTTAGACCAGAGGATGTACATGGGTACAGATAGGAACTGGAAACACAGGGAATCCAGACTAGATGATCCCTTCAGGACCAGTGGTGAGAGCGGCGATATCGGGAGGGTTGGAGGGAGGATGGGGTAGAAAAGGAGAACCAGTTACAAGGATCTACATATAATCTCTGCCCTGGAGGAAAGGACAATAAAATAGTGGGCGAAGAGGGATGTCAGACAGTATAAGATATGACAAAATAAGAATAATTTATAAATTATCATGGGTTCATGAGGGAGGGGGAAGGGGGAAGGAGGAAAAATGAGGAGCTGATACCAAAGACTGAAGTAGAAAGCAAATGTTTTGAGAATGGTGATGGCAACAAATGCACAAATGTGCTTGACATCATGAATGCATGTATGGATTGTGATAAGAGTTGTATGAGCCACCCCACTCACCCCAAAACAGATGTCAATACTGACACAAAGTATGCATGTATATAGTGTGATTAGAGCTGTATGAGCCCCCAGTAAAATGACTTTTAAAATGGACTTAAACAAAAGGATAAGCCCTTAAAACTATGACAAGTTGGGGTGGGGTTAGGGAAGGGACAGGAGACTGGAGGAAGGGAAGGTGGAAAAAAAGCACCACACAGAGAGGAGTTAATGGGACGCTGTCACTGATCTGATTTGAAGGGATGGGCTGTGCAGCTCCCTAGAATATGTTTTTTTTTCTGTGAGCACTATATTCCACACACAAAAGGGGACTCTAGATGTAAGTGCTTTACAAACAAACAATAGAAGGGTTCAAATTTAAAATAAAGAGAGAAGGGTAAAAAAAAGCCAAAATGATTCTTTATCAACAAAGAACAATATTCCTCTTATGAGGGTGAGCAAAAAGCAAACAAACAAACAAAAACCAAACCAGTAAAAGACTCCAAGTGGGAAAAAAATGGGAATGTCAGCACACTGAATTATACTCGTGTGGAATATGTGCACACATCAAGAGGCAGCTGCTCAAACAGAACAAGGAACTACTGTGTGGCTTCAAATCAGCGAAGGTGTGTAAGCAATCAGTGCCCAACCGTGGACTGCATGAAGAAACACACGGTATCGGGATGGGAGGAGGGCAGATTCACCACCATTTGACCATAAAAATACATCAGCTTTTACCGGGCAAACAATGTTACAATCAATGCACACCAGTCCTTTTTATTTCTTTAGGAAAGGCCCTCAATAGTGGGGTCACTAGGATAACAGTAGAATACAAGTCTTTTTTTTTTTTTTTTGAATACAAGTCTTAAAGGAAAGCCTTTGAATACAGTGAGGATGCACATTTCTCATGAATCAGGATCCACTTGAGGATGACTCTTTCTAGGGACTCTTTCTAAGTTCACTAGTCTAAAGGGAAGCCAAGAAACAAGGTGGGTTCTGTGGGGCAAAGAGATAGTTGTCTTATTTTCTTTCCTGTGTGGAGGAAACATGCCACATCGTCATGAGTTTAGAGAGTGACCATACAAGACAGTGGTGTACTGGCAGATTGATAGTCTTGATAGGAGAGGGAGAGAGTGGGCTTGAGATGGCAAAGCCTGTGTGCCAATGTGTAGCTTTCATGGTGATCTTATATCACAGGGTAGAACTGGGCCGCCCATAAAGTTTCCCAGGCTGCAAACTTTCTGGGAGCAAATTGCCAGGTCTTTTAATTTAATTTAATTTATTTATTTTTGAGCAGCTGGTGAGTTCTAATCACTGACGTTGGGGCTAACAGCTGATGCTTTTCTTTTTTATTAATTGGGATTTAATACATATATTGTCTCATTCCATAGTTCAATCATGTCCAGCAGAGTCATACAATTGCTATTACAATTGGTTTGCAAACGTTCTTTTTGTACACAAATGGCAGTTACATAACCTGTCAACTTGAGAAGGGCTGGAGTCTACCCTGTCAATTAGGTCACAATGGCCTTCTACTGAGGATTCTGGGAGCGCTGTTTTCCTCCCAGGAGGTGGGACACACACTCTCCCTGGAGACATTACTGTTGACTTGCCACATGGAGCTACACTGGGGAAGCCAGAGTCCTGGTTCTAGAGGAACCACAAGGAGAACCATGCCAACACGGAGATGTTTCCACTGCGACTGGATCCACAAGACTTTCCACCCACTGGCCTGTGATCTTCCTGCATCCAGCAACATTGCATGTATTACATGAGTCTGAAGAGGAATTTATAGACTAGTATCTGGCACATGGAATAATATCAGATGTATGGACTTGATCTGAACTGGGCTGGGACATTTTCTTAATTTACAATTACTCTTTATATCAAGCTCTTTCTTATACACATATGAACGTCTATGAATTTTGTTTCTCTAGCCTACCCAGACTAATACATATGGACTTCTTGACTTCATCTCCCTTTCACCCCACCAGCCCCACTGTACTCCCCCCAAAGCCCCTATTCCACTTGCTCTCTCTCTAGGTTCATCGATTCCAGGTTTCACATATGAAAAGCAGAAGAAAACATATAACACAAGTCCAAGAGGGCGACCCTCAGTGCCATGACACCTCTGAGCTCACTTAACCACGGCTTCATTGGAGTTCCTTCCCCAAAGTTTACTAACAGGAATTTATTTTTTATCTAAGATGTTTGTGAAATAGGATGCAATTTTACTTTTCAAAACAGATCATTCAAATTTACAATAAATAGTATAAGGGTTGCTGTTCGTTCAGCATCTGCCCAGCACATTTATGTCATCAGAGATGTTATTCTTACCTCATTCCTTTCATACCAGCTGACATTCTGCATTTTGGAGAACTCCTGAGATCGCTTCACCACAAAGTAAATGAGGTACCCACTTCCACACAAACAACAGATGATGAGGAAGTTGGCCAGGACACGGAGGAACCTTGTCAGGTGGATGTTTTCTTCTTTGTTACTCTCCTGTTCATCCACTATCGATTCCTTAACATGTGAAAACGAGATGGGCATAATGTCAGACCAGGGTCCAACCAGAGCCATTGTGGGTGGGTTCCCAAGAACAGTGATTCCCATATTCCCATCAGTGAATAATAATCCAGGTAATGAACCAATACGCTTTGAAGAATTAGTTCTTTTCTTTAAGAATATCTTTTGTTGTGATTATTATATAATTATAATTTGTTGTGATTATTATATAATCTTTTGGTATTTGTAATAGTCAAAACTTGAATCCACAATCAATGGCCATAGAAGCAGTAGTTGAGAGATCAAAAGACATGTCACATTAGGGTAAATCTGTTACACAAGATCTCTTTAGAGTATTAAAAAGCAAGGATGTTACTTTGAGGACCGAGGAGTGCCGGACACAAGACATAGTATTTTTTTCTTGCCTCATATGCATATGAAAGACATTGAACAAGAAAGACTGAAGAAGAATCAAATTTGAATTGTGGTGCTGCAGAAGAATATTCAAAGTACCACAGGCTACTGAAAGGACTAACATCTGTCTTGGAAGAAGTATAGTCAGAGTGCTCTGTAGAGGCAAGGATGGCAAGACTTTGCCTTATATATTTTGGACATATTGTCAGGAGAGACCAGTCCTTGGAGAAGGACACCATGCTTGGTAAAGTGGAGGAGCAGTAAAAAAGAGGACGCCTCTCAAAGAAATGGAATGAAGTTGCAACAATGGGAACGATTGTAGGGATGAAGTCGGAGCAGGCAGTATTGTGTTATGGTGTGCATAGGGTTGTTATGGGTCACAACTGAGTTGATGGCATGTAACAACAACAGTAACAAAAACAGATTTGTTGACTGCATAACATGTGGCAAACGTGGTGCTAAACATTTTTCATATATTATCCCTCTGAATCCCAGCAAGTAGCCAATAGAGAAGGTACAGTTATTAACCATGTTATAGGTACTAAGGTCCAGAGAGACTTCAGTAACTAATTGGATTAAATAAAAATTTAATTTTAGTAACATTGAGCTTTATAATCCGGGGCCAGTAAACTTTAAAAAGAGCAGGTCAATATTTTTGTTTTCTAGCCACCTACTGCTTTCTCAGTGACTCAACTGTGTCATTGTAGCCTGGAAGCTAGCAGAAAACCATACATATGTAAATGAGCATGGCTTTGTTTCCATAAAGCTGTATTTCCAAAAATATGTAACAGACTATATTTGTGACCTCTGTTTTAATCCACAAGCCTAGCACATCTTTCCATTTATTTGTGACTTCTTATTTTCTTCCAGGAATCCTTGTATGGTTCATGCACTTGGTGACTGGTTGAAAGGTTGCAAGTTGGAATCCACCCAGAGATACTTCAGATAAAAGGCTTGGTGGTCTACTTTGGAAAAATTAGGCATCCCAAACCCTGGGGGACCCAGTTCTTTCCAACACATCTGGGGTCATCATTAGTCATGATGACTTAATGCCAGCTGGTTTCTAGTTTCTGCTTTGTCTAGTTCTGCTTTGTCTTTTTGTGTTGCAATACTGTGCTTTTTTACCTTGGCTGTTGTCAAAGTTTATATTGAGGAGTTTTATGCTATTTTGAATGGAATTTAAAAGCTGTCTGCTAGTTTTTTGCTGTTAGTATACAAAAACCCCACTGATTTATTATTACTATTATTTTTAATAACCATCTTTCTTACTTCAGTTACTCTCTAAGAGGCCATAAGGAGTAAGGGGCAGAGCGGAGATGGCACACAAGGCCTGGCAAGAAACTTTCCAGTCGACTAACGGTTACAGTGTCTGGGTTTGGGTTTCATTAGCTCCCCAGGCAGCTAATACAGATAAACTTACATAGTTTGTACAATGTGTTAGGAGATTTTTTTCTAATATTAAAAAATTATTGTACTTCCACGGAAGTTTACACAGCAAATTAGATTTCCCTTTGACGGTTTCTACAAAATTGTTCAGTGACATTAGTAACATTTTCCAGAATGTGTCAATATTCTCTTCATTTACAATCTGGTTGTTCTATGACCAGCACTCTCATTTCCCTGTCCCCTCATCTTCTCACCTTTACTTCAACGTCATTGTTGACCTTTTGTGTGCTAGGTGGCAACTTGTTAGGTGACCTCAGGGGATAATTTCCACCCAAGGTTTAAGGAGTGCCCCAGGGTGCTTTTCTTAAGAAGTCTTCCAGCTTCAGCTGGTCTCCTGAGTTCATACTTTTTACCAATTTGTAAGAACACCTTTATGCAAATGCATTTCTATGTAAGTACTTTTGACCCATGTTGAATAGACTAGGAGAAAAGGCCTAATATGTCCCACATAGTAAACTCTTTCATGTTCATTGATCTTTGTTCCTTTCTGACTGCCTTAGAGGGTGAGCCAAAGTTCCCTCCTGCCTCTGCTCGGACCTTAGATAAATGAAGTAGCATAGGAATGATGCCTTATCTCCATTTCCTCAAAATGAGGTTCTCAACTCTTTCTGGGTGTTCTTACCCCTTGGGCGAGTTCTTAAGAACATTAAAACCAGGACCTTCTCCCAGACCAAAGACATCGGGATCTTTGGAGGTGGGAGATTTTTAAAACTCCTTAGATCATTCCAGCATGCATAAATGGTTGATAGATGCTCCTCCAAATGGGTCTTTCCATTTCCTCCAGTGGAACATAGCAGCATACAGAAACACATAGGGAAAAACCCCAACACCTGTGACAGATGGTTTGAGAGGAAGGCTTGAGATCTCTGGCAAAGCCTACAAGTTATTTGGACATCTTATTTCCA
>PVJH01026571.1:0-29872 GCA_004026705.1 Nesogale talazaci
AGAATTACTTCCATGGATTTTGTGAAACTTTAAATCTTTATGAAAGCATAAGACCTCATATTTCTCTGATTGAGCAGCGGATCTGTTTAAACAGTCAACCATTTGGTTAGCAGAAGAAAGTTTAACCCACTAAGTCACCAACGGTCCATATTGCCTTCCTGTTTTTAATTATTCCATTTCATTTATTAATCATCCCTTTTATAGACTGTACAAGCCTACCTGGGCCATCGAATGGTACCAAGCTAGAATTTCCACTACTTGAACAGAAAAGTTTGACAAAAGAATCTGTTCGGTGTTCATGATTTTGCTTAGTAGTTCAAATGAAACTCCAACTGGAAAAATCGATATCGTAAAAATGCATCTGACTGCTGATCCAAAGGAATGATGCTGTTGTCACTTAGTCATCACAGAGTGCTTGTGTTAGTGCGTTAACACATACATGTTTAGGGCTGAGCCCCGGTGGTGTCGTGGTTGTGTGAGGGACTGCAGCCCACAGTGTTGGCGGTTCAATTCAGCAGCAGCTCTCCAGGAGCAAGGCTGGGCTTCCTACTCCCACCAGGGCAGTGATGCCAACCTCCCCCCGCCCCCCCCCCCAAAAAAAAAAACTATGCATGCTTAGTGTTTTAAAATATGTCTCTTGTTAAAGTACTTTATTTATTGGGCTTGGATGTCTTAGTGGATATTCCATAATCTACAGCTGTTAACCTTGTGTTAAAGTCCTGGGAAAATGAATTTTCCTGAGAACCAAGTACTTGGTTTTGCACTATTTCTTAAAGGAAAGATAGGTTTGTTTCTCAGATGTTTCAGTGTTCAAAAATTTGCAAAATAATGAGTTGACAGCCTACATATCACTATATTTCATGACATTCATTACTTTAATTATGCTACTTTACAAGATCACTGTGTAATAATCAACTCATGACAACTCATGCATTTTTTCATTCTCTACTTTAAAATGCTCAGCGCTGCTCATTTGGATGTGACTTCTCAAACCAACATGTGAGTGCTTTTTAATGGGCCTCTGACAGTTCAAGCTTTGTGTCAATTGGGCTGGCTTCAGATTTTCAGCGGTTTGGCAACTAAGGAAATAATTTCAATGTAATCAGCTGCATGACGAGATTTGGTATAAGCAGCCAATCAATTGAAAAGAACTTTCCAAGACATGTGGCCACTGTGAAAAAAAAATTTCTTTTCAGTTTTGGTGATCTGGATCTGAATCCTGCATCCAGTTCATCATAGGACACCAGATTCTTTGCACTTGAACCAGTGGTTTGCCATCTTGCCTGCTAGTCCTAGGAGTTGTAGTCAGGACGACATTTTATCTGCTGACCTTGGATGCATGTACCTCTTTAGTCATAAGCCTGTCACCTTGATTCCTTCAATGCCTTCAGTGACATAATACGCATCTTCTAGAGTTAGTCTTTGTGACCCCCAATAAGCAATTTTTGTTCACCTAGTGGGTTTGGGTGATAAGGACAATAAGTGGATTGTATTATATGATCAGCTGTGGGTGATTGTTAAGAGGGTTCATTGTGATTTCATTTTTGTTGTGTAGTTACATGTTGGCCTGCTATCTACAAGGTCAATACTTCAAACCTACCCAATGTACATGGAAGGAAAATAAGACTTTCTGCTCCTATAAACGTCTATGTCCCGGGGCTGAGCCCCGGTGGTGTAGTGGTTGAGTGCGGGACTGTGGCCCATGGGCTTGGTGGTTCAAATCCAACAGCAGTTCTCCGGGAGCAAGGCTGGGTAGCTCCCACGACCACCAGAGGGCAGTGATGCCCCCCCAAGCAAACAAGCAAACAAACAAAGAAACAAAGTCTATATCCCTGAGAAACGCAATTGGGGCAGTGCTACACTGTTCCATAGGTTACGTGTGAGTCAGAATTGACTCAATGATAGTGATGTTTTGGGGGGTGAGGTATAGAATCAACTGTCTCAGATGCAGGAGCAGAGATTCACTATTAGCAAAAGAGAAGAAACAAGAGCGGTGTCACTTTTGGAACCAGATATTCCTTCTCATGGCAAGGTTAGCGGGCAAAATGGCAAGCCACCAGCTCAAGTCTAAAGAATCTGATGGATTCCTTGTGTCATATGATTCCTTGAACCAAAAGACAGGGTGGTGGACTTCTCAACCCACTGAGGAAGTAAAGCTGAGAACCTTGGGGCAAGAAATTGACTTGTGGAGTAGGTGCCTCTGGGAACTTAGAGGGAGCTGAGTTCATTGAGTCACTAAACTGGAGCTGGATGTCTTTGTAGGTGTTGGGCTGAGGATAATAGTGGTTTTCTGTTCCTATAGATATTTATTGGCGGTCTTAAAAGAGCTTTTTAATATTGTCCAAGTAGGGCAAAGCCCTTGCTAAGAGATGGAGGGCCAGAAGGGACCCGTCTATAGACATGGCTGAGAATTGTTTTGAGTGTATTGTAAGCATCTTTCATATGCATCGTAACCTGTTAATTTCTATAATATCAAAATATAAAATCAAAATCATTAGTATCTTCTATGAGTTCTGCATGGAATGCAATGAATCATTAAACCTAGCCATAGAAGTAGAGTGTTGTGGGAGAAATGGTATCAATAACATTTTTAAAAAGGCAGGATGGAGGCATGTCTAACCTCTGCAATTGTTTTTGGGAGCCAGAGGAGGTCAAATGTGGCCTCATGCTATTTTAATATTTATTGATCTTGGTTTCATGAGACTCTGTAGCTACTTGAGTCAGGACAAGCCTCCAGTTGGACACCCGGGCCACCACAGCTTAGAACATGCCCACCTCTACAACTGTGTGAAATTTCTTCTTGATGGAAATAGCCCTCTCTAAGCACAGCCAGAGGAGCCATGGTGGTGTGGTGGCTATCCTTTGGCTTGCTACCTGTAGGGTTAGCAGTTCAAATCCACCATAAATTTCCTCAGAAGAAAGACTAGGTTTTCTGTTCCTGTAAACATCTACAGCCTCAGAAATTCACAGGGCAGGCTCTGCCCTGCCCAGCAGGGTCAGGAAGAGTTGGCTTTGATGCAATGAAAGTGAGCTTGCTCTTTGGATTGCATGTTGTTTTTAGGTACCATCGAGGCAGCCCTAACCTAGAGAGTCTGTATGCATCACAGAATGAAAGGCTACATGGTCCTGCTCCATCCACACCATTACATCTATGCCTGAGCCTGTCGATACAGCCACTCCATCAATTCATCTCATCGAGGGACCTCCTCTTTCCATGCCCCTCCACTTTACCACCTCTGCTGTCCTTCTCCAGGGACTGGTCTCTCCTGACAATTAACCCAAAGTATGTAAGACACAGTCTGCCACATTTGCCTCTAAGGAACACTCTGGTCTTACCTCTTCTAAAACGGATTGGTTGGTCCTTTGAGCAGCCCATGGTACTTTCGATATTCTCCGGCACCACAATTCTAACGCGCAATTCTTCTATGGTTTTCCTTATTCAGTGTCCAGCTTTCACGTGGTTAGGAGGTAATGGGGATTACCATGACTTGGGTCAGGTGCACCTTAGTCCTCAATGGAACATCCTTGCTCTTCAATGCTCTAAAGGGGTCTTGTGCAGCAGGTTTGCCGAATGCAGAACATCTTCCTATCCCTTGACTGCTGCTTCCAGGACCATTGATTGTGCATCCAAGTAAGACACTATCTTTGACAGCTTCATGATGTTACCTATTGATCCAGCTCTGATGATTTTGCTCTCTCTTTCATGGATTTGTAATTCCTACTGAAGGCTACAATTCTTATCTTCAGGAACAAGTGCCTCAGTTCCTCTTTGCTTTTAGCAAGCATGTTTGTGTCATCTGCCTATCACAGATTGTTAATAAGCCTTTTGCCTATCCTGATGTCACACTCTTCTTCATATAACCCCGTCTCTCTGATCATTTGCTCAGCTTATAGATTGCATAAGTCTGGTGACAGGATACAACCCCGTCGCACACCTTTCCTGATTTTAAATTGTGCAGCATCCCCGTGCTTTGTTTGCCCAACTACCTTTCGATCCTTGCACAATTTCCAAAGAGGCACAATGAAGGGTTCTGGAATTTGCATTCTTCTCAAGGTCATTCATAGTTCATTATGGTCCAAACATTTTAATGTCTTGGGCTAGCCAACGGAATACAAGGAGAAATCTTTCTGGTATTCTTGGTCCTGAACCATGATCCTTCTGACGTCAGCAATGATATCTCTTCTTCCACATTCTCTTCTGAACCTGGTCTGAATTCCTGGCCATTGCCTGTCAATAGACTGCTGCAATCTGTGCAACCTTAAGTTACATGATCACTTCTATGTCATATTCACTCTCAAGAGAAGGGGTAGTTGAGGTCCACGACTTGAAAGGGGAAATGTCAAAGAATTCTTGGACACATTTTACAACTACATTTACAGTTACATTTCCAAAATGAAATTCTGATGCTATATTTTTTTAAATCTTGTTATGAATAGGGTTGTTTTATAAATTTGCATAGGATTGTTTATTATACCAAATATTAAATAGAATTTTATTTGCTTTGGGTTAAACAAGAATCATTTTGCTACAAATTAAAAGTCCTGTGCAAGGACTTAAACTCAATTATTTACTGAGAGTGTATTTAGGGCAGAAAACATTTCTTCTTAAACAGTAATCATTTTGCTACAAATTATAACATCCTGTGCGATACTTCAATTTATGTACTTTCTGAGAGTGAACTTAGGGCAGATAACATTTCTTCTTAAACAGTTATGGTGTTGAATGAGAAACAAAGGCTTAATGCAATTATAAGAGGTAGCGCTATTGTGTAGGTATGATATTTCTAACTATACTCACATATTTGGTATAATTTTGATCTTCTCCTGGATTTTGCTAAAACTTTCCTTTTAAAAACAAAAATGTTGAGATTCATTGTCCTATAGTTTCATAAATTTATTTTAACTATTCATTTACTCTAAGGTAAAAAATATATAAAATGTGTCATTTGTTTAATATATAAGATACATTGGGCTGAGCCCTGGTGGCGTAATGGTTGAGCACGGGACTGCGGGCCACTGGGACGGAGGTTTAATTCCAGCAGTGGGGCTGGGCCTCCTACTCCCACCACCGGAGAGCAGTGAAGCCCCCCCCCCCAAAAAAAAAAGATACATTAAGGGTACTCATTATGATAGTCATCTTTTCTGCCTCCAATACATATTGCTTAATCAATTGAAAAATTAATAAAATAAATTTGTTAGTTCTTTATTATTCAGCACAAAAAGTTTAAATTGTCTGTTTTTCATCTTCAATTCAGCCTCTCAATAGTTTGACTTTAAACTTACACCATTTTCTCTTAGTCCTTTTGAGTATGATTGTTAACAAGAACACTGGCTTTATTTGATTTATTTTTATTTTTTTTAATTAAAAATATAGTCTCTTTGAGAGTGAGGTCAAATTCTAACATGATCATTGACACTTCACTCTCTTGTTACTCTGTGATGTGTTCTATGAATAACTCCAGGAACTGATCTCATTGAGAAATCCTGGAGACTCAAAGTGAGGATTAGTTTCCCTTTGTCCAGAGGCTAAGCAGTCAGCATCAACTCCACAATGGCTGACTCCTCACTACTGATTAGGTATTTCTTACTTATGATCTTTGTTCAGGTAGGGAAAGCATATCCTAGATGGCCAATAAATAATGAGAGGAAACACGGGGTTCCACAGTGGATGGATTCAATTCTGAGTTTCTGCCAACATTCTTCATGGGTCTACAGCATTCCAGAAGACAACAGGACAGCTGCATAATCTTCATAAACACCAGATGAGAGACCTACTAATAATACTAAACCACGGCATTTAATTCATCAATAACAACACTTGGGCTTCCGAATACAGTTGCATTGTTTAATCAACATAATTTCAAGGAGCCATAGAAAAGCATAATTACTAAGTTCTTCTAATCTTGCAAACATATCTCAGCAGGCTGTGGCCATCAATGTCAACATACCAACTCTTAATCAACTCTGTGATGTGTGTGTGCACACATGGGCACACATGGGCATGTGAGTTTTAATAGCCAACTTATATTTAAAGTTTTATATTTTAATGGAACATGGTCACAAATATGTTTTGATTGGAAATTTTCAAGAAAATAGCATTGTGACTAACCAAAACATGAATAAAGTAAGTTGACAGTTAAGGTAAAGGAACTCATGATGTGTTAGAACTCTGGATATTAGGCTGACTAAAACTCTGCACTAAGAAACAGACTTCTTAGTCAAGAGCATAGTTTTAGTTCCACTCTTTAATAGCTGTGCTACTTTAACTTTTTGGCATTTTATGTGTAAAATAGCAAATATTGCATTTGATATGTATGGTATATGGTGTGGGACAAAGCTTATGACTATGTAGAAGAACGGGGGACATGATTTATTTGTATTGTTGTCTTTTTAAATTTCTCAAACTTTAGCAGAATTCAGTCTTTGACTATGCAGCCAGGACTTTTTGGCCATTTTCTTGTCTGTATGATATAACATGAATGTTGTAAATGAAGACTATATAAAAAAAGAATTAAAATTAGATTGGATAAGATTGAAGTCCTTTTTTCCTTTATTCTACAGAACTTTTTTGTTCAAGTTTAGTACTCTTTTCAAACAAATGGCTACTATACATAGACCCAGATTGTTGCATGTTTGTTTTCTTAATTTTTGCTTGTTCTATGCTGTTTCCACTAAAAGGGGCCACAGACAGAAGTAGGGAGCCCTATTTAGAGGTGACAGGATGTTTTAGACCAAGGTGATATCAGTGGATCATGAGAAAAAATAAGTCTAGGTATGCTGCATATAGATGAATTTCATATAGATGAGAGGAAAAGAAAAGCTTAAGGTTGATGGCAGTCATACATGAAGAAAGTAAGAGGCCATTAAAAAGACAAAAAAGAAAGAAAAGATCAAAGCAGATGTCAGAAGAGACTCTAAAACTTGTTTTTGATCTTAGAGTAGCTAAAGTAAATGGAAAATATGAGGATGTAAACTAGCTGAACAGAAAATTTCAAAGAACAGCTCACAACAAAATATCATAATGGAGTGTGCAAAGACCAGGAGTTAGAAAACTTAAAAAGGAAAAACATCCTCAGAAAATCTCAAACTGAAAGAATTGAAGGGAAACAAAGGTCAATCCTCAAGTTTCAATATTAAAATATTCTTTTTAAAAGATCATTTTATTCAGGGCTCATACAACTCTTATCAGGATCAATTGTATGTAGACCACATTTGCACATTTGTTGTCATCATCATTCTCGAAACATCCTCCTTTTACTTAAGCCCCTGGTATCATCTCCCATATTTCCCCTCTTGCTCTGCCCCCGGTGAATCCTTAATAATTTACAAATTGGCATAAAAAGATTCTGTGAGCAAAATATTGAAAAATATAGGAAGAACTAAAAGATATAGAGAAGGAATTTATAAAGTTACTGTACCAAAAAGAAGTAGGAGGCATTTAATTGTTTCCAGATATAGCATATAATTAAGAACTGGTGATTCTAAAAGAAGAATTCCAAATGTAACTAAACCTTTCTGCTAAAAATAAGGCTCCAGGAATTAACAGAATACCTGTTAAAATGTTTCATAAAGAAAAGGAAGCCATAAAAGCTCCCACTCACCTTTGCCAAGAAATTAGAAGACAGTACCTGACTGGAAAAGGTCCTTATATGTATCCAGGCCACAAAAAAGTGGCCTAACAGAAAATATCAGCAATATAATTAATATATGCAGGTAAACTGTGCAGATCATTTATCAATAGTCACAGCAGTCTATCTACAGGAAGCTACAACAATTCAAGCTAAATTCAGAAAACCTGAAACAAGGGATACAATTAGTGTCAACAGAAAGATCTTAGCTGAAAGCAGAGTACCATAAAAATATTTACTTTTGTTTTAGTAAACAAGCAAGGAATTCGGTTATGTGTCTCATAATAACTACAAGTAATATTGAGAACAATGGGGATTGCAGAAAATTTAACTGTGCTCATGCAGAAACTGTAGAGGAGCCAAGAGGCTGTTGGTTAAACAGAACCATTGAAGAGTGTCTGCTTTGAAATCAGAGAAGGAGTATATCAATGATTTATATTTCCACCTCACTTCTACTCTTATGGTGGGCAAATAACAATGAATCTGGCAACCTTATGAAGTGGTGGGTTGTTTTTGAGGAAAGCAATGTTTGGGGAGTATCATCAATGCATCCATGAAATTCAGAGTCTTGAGTTTGGATGAAAGTACCCCAGGAACGTGTGTACATGTTGTTGATAGATTCCAGGAATCGGCCCCTACTCATGCTACCTCTGTGTACACTAGAGTAGCACAGCACCTAGTCCTGTGCTAGCCTCTAGTGCTTCTTATGTTTGAATGCATGGCTGAAATCAAATCCATTTCATTGAGGGCCTCACTTGCTTTTGCATGATATTCTTCTATTGGGACTAGTTCTACCTGATTCCATGTCCAAAATAGATGAGACAATGTCTCACTATCTTTACCTTGACAGGGTCTTGTGCCTATATTTTTTCCAAGATAGCTGTGCTTGTCTTTTGGCAGCCCATGTTTCTATGCCAACTCCATCGTTCAAATACATTTGTTTCCCTTTGGTCTTCCTAATTCAATGTCCAACTCTCACATGCACACGAAGAAGCAATTGGAAATACCCGGGCTCAGGTCAGGCATACCATATTCTTCACAGTAATAGTCTTGCTTTTCAACATTTTGAAGACATCTTGGGCAAAAGATTTCCCTAATGCAATGCTTTGTTTGACCTTTTGACTACTGCTTCTATAAGAATTGATGGTGGATCCAAGAAAGGCAAAATCCTTGAACTGTAATATTTATTACATTTATTATGATGTTATGTATTGATCCAATGGTGAGGAAATTTGCTTTTCTTTTCATTGAATTCTAATCTATACTGAAGGCTTCAAATCTTCCTCTTCATCAGCAAGTGCTTCAAGCCCTCCTTATTGCAGTAGGCAAAGTTATGTCCCCTGTAAATCATTTCTTGTTAAGTCTCCCTCCAATCCTGATGCAACCCGATAAACAACAGAAGGAACCATATTCCTGTGTTATATGATTATGAATTGGCCTGAGCAATGTCCTCAGAATTGGTGCTCAATGTAGGGGTTAGACAATGAACAGATAAAGTAAAAGACTCTGGGCAGAGCAGAGCAGAAAAAGGAAATCAAGCTAGTGTGATACACTGGAAATCAGTTGATAAAAGCTATTTCATATTTTAAGTAAGAGCACAAGATGTCCAATAAGTTAAAAGGTGACAGAAAATGAGTTCTGAGAGGGTATGTAGCAAAAAAGATTTCATAATAACTTGACAAAGATATTCTTTGCTTGGTCAGAAATCAGATATCTGAGCAAGAGTAGTTTCAGAAAGAATGGAAAGAGAATTTGAAGATGGCAAATAAAGACAATCATTAAAAAGAATATGTTGTGAACTGGAAAATAAAATGGGCTCAAAAAAGGTTAACTATTTTATAGAAGAAATAAAAGAATATCTGTATGTGCATCAACATTCATCCAAAGAGAGAGAAAATATATCATTTAAGACACAGGAAGGATAATTGTGGGAAACTCTCTTGAAAAGGAAAAGGAATATGAAAAACAGAAGGAGAAATTGACTTTGGATGGGGAAATGGAGAGGTCATCCACAGAAATGACTTAAAGATAGAGGGTAGTATATGATGTAGTGACTTGTTGAAAATTCTCTTCTGACAGTTCACTTTTCTCAAGAAGTAAGGAATGTAAAAAATGACTCAGAGTGTGGACCACAGAAGAAAAAAATGAGAAAATCCTATTAGGAAAAGTCATAGGATAATGGGTTAGAGGGTTAAATCTTGTACATTCCATCTGGTGAGGTCTACCAAATCACATTTTTCAGTTTGCCATATTTTGGTGGTTTGAATGTGGCTTTAGTGCTAGAGGATATGCTTATATCTCAGGAAGGCTACCTGATTGATGAGTTTTAGTAGAGGTTCTGGATGAAGACAGCGTAAGAAGAACATGACTATTTACATCTTTCCAAAATTGCCCATTGATAATTTATGAATACTTGCAAAATATTGTTTGATGTAGACTGGATGATAAGCCCTCAGATTGGAAGCCCCTAAAAGTTTGATAAGGGAAGGATTGTCCTCTCAAAGAGGAGTTGGTCTTAATGATATTCTGGAGCAAAGTTAAGAATCATCGGCAAACCCATATTAGAAATAATAGGATGGAAAGTGTGGAGCAGGGCCAAAGTATATTGTTGTAAACATTGAACTTGCACATGTGAACATATCTTGTAGGAATTGTCTAGAATTAGAGTCACTGTACAAAAAGGACATCATGGACATGCAGCCATTTCGGGAGGTAGCACATGAGCAAGAACTAATGGTACTGAATAAAGAAGTGTAAGTTGCACTGGAAATTCTAGCCAAAAATAAGGCTACAGGAATTAATGAAATAACAATTGAAATGTTCCAAAAGTCTGATGAAGCACTGGAAGCACTCATTCATTCACTTATGTCAGGACTTGGCCAACTGGCAGGAAAAGATCCATTATTTGTATTTATTCAAAATAAAGCTTTCCCGAAAGGCTACTAAAATCATAGAACAATATGATTAATAGAGCATGCAAGTAAAATTTTACTGAAATCATCTAAGAGAGGTTAGTAACAGTACCTCAACAGGGAGCCAGAGGCTCAGGTGAGATTGAGAAAGTGATATGGAACAAAGGATATTCCTGCTGTCATCAGAAGGCTCTCTAATGAAAGGACAGAATATCAGAAAGACGTTTTCTGGTACTTGCGTTTCATTGCTAAGGCATTTAGTTGTGTGGACCATAACAAACTATAGATATGCTCAGAAGATTAAGAAACCCAGAACATCGTATTGTCTCATGAAGAATCTCTATTTGAATCAAGAGGCAGTTGTGCAAACAGAGCAATGCACAGTTTAAAATCAGGAAATGTATGTGTCAGGACTGCATCCTCTCATCATACTTATCTAATATGTATGCTGAGTGAATCATCAGAGATTCTATATTCTATGACGAAGAACAAGGCATCAAGAATGAAGGAAGGCTTTTTAACAACAGTCTCTATATAGATGAAATAACCTTGCTGGCTGAAAGGGAAGAGGACTTGAGGCATTTACTGATGGAGTCACGATTTGCAGCCTTCAGGATGGATTACAATTCAATGTAAGAGGACCTGAATCCTCACAATGGGACCAGTAAGTAACACTACACTAAATAGGGAAAATTTCTCATTTCCCAGGATTTCATCTTGCTTAAATTTGCCATCAGTGCACATGGAAGCAGCAGTTGAGAGATCAAACAAAGCATTGCCTTGGGTAAGTCTGCTGCACAAGCGCTCTTTAAAGTGTTAAAAAGCAAGGATGTTACCTAGAAGATGAAGGCATGCCTCACCCAAGCTATGGTATTTTTAATTGCCTCATATGAGTATATTGATATTGAATAAGGATATTGAATATATGGATATTGAATAAGGGAGACTGAAGAAAAACCTATGTATTTGAATTATGGTACAGGGAAATATTGAAAATACCATGGACTGCCAAAAGAACAACGAAATCTGTCTTGTGAGAATTAAACCCAGAAGGCTCTTTAGCGGTAAGGAGAGTAAGACTTCATCTCAAACAGCTTGGACATATTGTCAGGAGAGACCAATCCCCAGAGAAGAACATCATGCTTTGTAAAATAATGGGGGAGTAAAAAAAAAGAAGACCTTTGACAAGATGCGGTGACCCAGTAGCTGAATTGATGTTTTCAAACATATAAATAACTGTGAAGATGGCATAGTACTGAGCCATGTTGTATGTAAGGCCTCCATGAGTTGGAAAGGACTCAACGGTCCATAATAAGGCAATGGTGCCTAATAAAAGTAGACATTGCTGAATAGAAATCTACTGGTATTAGTTAGTTAAGGTTAGACAATCATATTCCCATCTATATGGGAAGTGACAAATTCTAGAGTGATGATTAATGTCTATTGTCAAAAAGAATATTCAATATATCTCCTGAGACATACTACTTATAGTGATCAGATAGTATTCCTAAGTCCACAAGAAAAAACCGTTAATATGGCTACTATTTGAACTTCTAATGTCATAAGATGAAGAAACAGGAGATTTTTACTAACTTCTGCAGTTGATCAAAATCCAATAAATTGACATTGATAATTACTGATCAGAATGGGCAAAAGGTGGATGGAGACTTGGGAGTTGAAAATTATATCCTGATTAGTAGAAATGATGCCAGAGATTACAGGACAGCATTTTTCAAAGCCAATGACTTATTCAAGTACTTTTTTTTTCTTTTTTGTTTGTTTGTTTTTTGGGCATCGCTGCCCTCTGGTGGTGGGAGTAGGATTTGAACCTCGCTGCCAGATTTGAACCTCTAATCCAGTGGACTGCAGTCCCTCGCACACCCACTGCACCACCGGGGCTCAGCCTCAAGTATTTTTTTCAACAACAGAAATGTTGCTCATACCTGTGTACCTTCTCACTATTAATTTATTTACGTATCTAGTTGGAATTTTATTAAGCAGTTTATCTTCCAAACGTGTGTGTGAGTGTGTGTGTGTGTGTGTGTGTGTGTGTTATCTGTCTGGAGTTAAAAAGAAAACAGTGAAAAATGCATAATCTTAACTAACCCCAGGACCACATATAGAGAGGGCAAGAGAATGGCAGGAAAAACAAACAAAAGGGCGTGCAGGAGAAAGGGCTACCAATCCTGAGCCTCTTTTTTTGTCTGTAAACTTTTCTGTAGTCCTGAATTTTCTTAATTAGGCCCTGTTATAAACTTTCTGACTTTCTATTAATCCTTTAGTTAATGGGGCATGTGTCCATCCCCCTTCAAAGTTACAGATTCCCAGAAGAGAGAGTTCATGTTTAAATTCCAATGCCTTGATTAGAGTAGAGGTTCAAGGAAGATTAAATCTTAATAAATCTTGGAATTCATAACCACGTTGGAATTATTTTTAAAACATTACATGCCTTGATACCTACCGCCATCATTTTTTTTAATTTGGGAAAGGTTCATTCTATTTTGTAGAAAATTTAAATAAGTTAATTATTTCTTTAGTCTAGAATTCTAGAAAACACTAAGAATTATATTAATAGTGCATGTTGAACAAACAAACCATTTCAACATGTATAAAATTGTAAAGTTGCGTGTGTTCATGAAAGTTAAAAGTAGAAAGACGTAGATTCCTGAGATAGAGCCTTGCATTCTGCAACAGTAAGCAGTATACACCACATAGTGCCCATCAATTTAATATTAGAAAACAAAAATGTCGGCAATTATCTTCTAAAACATTAGTCAGATGAAAATATGTGAAGTTTTCAAAAGGTTGACAATATAAACAATTATTTTCTAGAAATCACTGTGTATTAGTGACTATAAAGTGTTGATATACTGACATATTTACAAATAAAATAATAGATAGTTGTATTTGGTGAAAAGATTAAGTATTAACTTCAAAAGTATATATAATTATGGTTCTGGCTTATTTCAGAGTCTATGCCTAACCACACACTATGCAAATTAAAAAGATATTATATTCAGTGTTTATGTAATTGTGTGGTATTTCCTCTAAAATTATAGTGAAAATATCTATAATTAAATAAATGCTCTCTTCAATTACTGCAAAGTCTTATAATCTTTCTGCCTCAGTACATAAAGACCTATTATAATATCCTTATGAGACCTAGCTGCTGAGGATAATTCCACACATTTTTCCACTTTTTCTGAGAAAGAAAAATAATAATAAATCAACTCTGCAAAGATAAATTATTCACATAAATACACTAATATTCAATAATTATTGATAATACAATACATTCATCCAATTGTACAAATAGACTAATTATTTGTTACTGTTTAATTTTTATATTATGCCTTCACTGCTGGAACTATTTTAGATATTTCAAAACAGAAAATGAGATTTGGATTATTTTCAGTTGAATGATCTATTGCTCATTCATTCTCTACATTCCCAATAATGACAAAGAAATAACTGCATCTGGATCCATTTTCAAACTATTTGATGTAATAGTTTTCAAAAGAAAAGCCAACTCAATAAAGTAATTAATCAACTTAAAGTCTAAAGTTATTATTACCAGTTGGCTTGCGATTATGTGACCATTGAGAACCTTCATCCTTGCTCAGTGTATTCGCTTTTCTTTTCAAATGTGGTCTCATTTTTGCAACTTAACTATATTTTTAAATAAACTAAATTAATATATCTGTAATGGCATTAGACTGCACCTTCATGTTTAAACAAATTCAATATCCAATCTTTTCATATCTTTAAGGTTTGTAGCATATCCATTGGTTATCCTTAGGATCAGCAGCTTCTTCCAGCGGCTTCTGCCAGCGGCTTCTTCCAAGAAGGACTGGACTTTGCACTCCCACAAGCAGCTGCACCCTTAGAGACCCATAAGGGTGTTGTTATCAATCAACCTTGACTCAGTGGCAGTCATTGTGCTTCGCTTTGTTTTGATTTTGATTTTTGGGTTCCGTCTTGCACAATGGAGCTGCCTATTATTGATTCCCAGAATTAAAATGAAGAACCAGAGAATATGATAACAGTAATCAACCTCAGTCTATTATGTGATGCCATTTTGCTTTATGGCTGGAGAATGAGGAACCGAGATGAGATGTAACATGTAAGTAGGAAGAGAAACATAATATGGAACTGGAGACTTCATCCAGGATTTTCTCTTGCACTCTATGAACAAAGAAGGAATATAACGTTATAATCTGCTCATGCTAATTAGAATATAACCAATTGCTTATTCATTAGGCCACCTGTTTTCTCAAACTGGTAATATTTAAAAGCAATCTCCAGAAAATCAAGTAAAGACTCATTAAACAGTATGTGTTGTGTAAATAAAAACACTCTACAATGTTCTAAAACATTCGTTAGAGAAAGAGTAAAACTTTTCTAAAATCTCCAACTGAATGCACTGTGTTAGAAAAACAATTTTAGAGTCTGACATCATTGAGTGATAATTTGAGAGTAAATGTTATACTGGCTACACTATTTAAGAGGACAATTTTAAAAGACGTTTTCCGATGTCATCTACAGCCCAGTTTGTATTTATTATCTCTCTTCCATATTGATAATGACTTATTGCTCAAAATGTGTACAAGGTAAAGGGCAGGTTCGTTCCTAACCAATGAAGGTGGCGCTGGGATGGACATTGGCTTTTTTAGCAGCTCTGAAATTTGATATATTGAAATGCTTATGGTGAAAATTTGGACACTGAAGGTACTGACAGCCATAAAAGAATCCCCCCTCCCCCCCCCCCACTTTGTACCTCATTTAGAAACCTTGCAGCTCAGTGCTTAGAGCACTCACCTGCAACCTGAAATGTCAGACTCTTGCTCAAGAGAAACATGTGCGTTATGGTCCAGACAAGATGACAGCTTAGCGGGCCCTTGGGAGAGTTCTGTTCTGTCCTACTGGGTCACTGTCAATTGGAATTAACTTAGGGGCAAGGAAGACCATGGTATTGGTCTCTTCAGGGGTCACTGATGATTTCTGGCTGCTCCCTTTGAAACCCAAGAAAGTCCTGTGAAAACAGAAGCACAGGATATCACCCATACTCACATGGTAGCACAGCGCTAAGAGCATTGCATTGACAATCAAGAAAAATGAGTTATTCTGCTGACTTTACCACAAAGGGAGAAAGTCACTTAACCCTAGTGACTGCATTTGGAAAACCAGAGCTTTGGAACAGGTAAACATGATCTTTACTAGATTCTGATTCTTTAATCCTCGTAATGAAAACACATTCTGAGGCAGATCTCATCAGGGAAAGGGGGGGACAGCAAGGCAGGAAGGGAGATGTCGGAGAATCTGCAAGGAACTGGAGTTGGAGTTGCCAGAGTATCTGAAGAAGAAGCAGAACAACCTGCGGAATCTAAGATGATTTCTTCCCAGAGAGGAAAAGTCCAGCCGCAGCACTGAGAAATGATCAGCGAAAGAAGACGCTGAAGACGTCCCTTCGAAGCTTTCAAAATTCTCCAAGTTTGGATTTGCCATTGGTAGTCAGACGACAAAGAAAGCCTCAAGCATAGCCATCAAACTTGGGTCACGTCAGCCTAAAGCCACAGCTCCAACGCTTGCTCCAACAACCCTTTCCCCAGCAGCAGCTCTTAATGAAGACGAAGACAGTGCACCAGAGGCAATGGCACCAGAAGCAAAGAGGAGGAGGAGGAATCTTGGAAGGGATACGGCAACATCAGCTGCACTAAACTCCCTCCACAAAGGAAAGCAGGGATTTTCTGATAACCAGAAGCTCTGGGAGCAAAATGTAAAATTTCATCTTGGAAATGTTCCTGACCAAGACAATTAAATGATGTATTTTATGATTGGGGTATGGGGTGGGTGCAAAGTTAAAAGAAACAGTTTCCTTTTCTAAAGAATGTCCCTAAGACTGTCTTTGCAGTCATTTTTTATTTTTTTTGTCATTACTTTTTTAAATTAAAGATTGAGTGGTACACTAATAAATGAGATTGAAATGATCAGTTATGCATGTTTTGTATCAGATATCTAGACATTTGCTAATTTTGTAGCTTTGTGTGATTAATTTCCAAAGGTTTTACATAATAAAGAAATCAGGAATGATATCTCTTTAAGAATTGCATATTTTTAAACACAAAGTAGTTTTTGCATTGCTACCAGTAGGTATAGATGCTTAACTCTTTAAAAGTAGCCATTTTTCAGTATTTTATATAAAATGTTGACTATTTGAAATTGCTCACTTCACCTTAATGGGTCTTGTGTTAGTCTTAAGTGGTCGTAAAGAACAACAACCATTTTGCTACCAACGTAAGTCAGTATTAGAATGTGCTTCTTCTGTTTTTTGTTATTACACATTCATTAGGTGAACGCATTAGCAGCCAAACTTGAGGAGGCTGTTTCTTTTAAAATACAAAACACTACCAAACAGCTAAATGCATATATTGCTTGACATTTTGGCTGTTTTAATTTTTTTAAGGTATAAATACAAAAAAGTAATATTGTTTGGAGATGGGGATGTATATTGTCAAAACAGGTTATTAATTTGTGAGATCCAAATTGATTTGACCTTACTGCAGGAGTTCTGACTGTAAGGGGATCGAGAGTGATCAGAGGCGAATGAGGCCCGACTTGCACCAAAAGTAAGCTTTTATTGGGGAGGCATTTAGCCGGGGGTCAGGTCCTCACCGTCCATGAGGTCTGGAGCCGAGGGAATGGCGCCTAGTGGCAAAATGGCTGTGCTTATTTAGCCCGCGGTTGCATAACCGGAGTGTCTGGTGCCCTCTGATGGTAAGGTGGGGCAGTCATGTACTTATGTTTATTTTATGATTGAAATGTAGGGGTGGAGTCTGACCTGGAATCTGGAGATAGCCATGGAGTAGCCGATGAGGCCTCTGTGTCAGCATGGCTTTCACCTGAGACTCCTGGAAAATCTCGCGATATTTCCCTTGTGAAGATGAGAAGCTATCTTCCCCAGTTGTTGGGAATTAGTCTCAGAGACGATTAATCACAGGCAACACAGAATGGCGGCGTGTGGGAGGCTGGAGTAGCCGGTGGAGAGACCACACGGCTTTGCCCTGATGGAGCCAGACCTCTGAGGCTGGGGCAGCCACATGGAGGCCTCTTCCAGCGATGAGTTGCTTCTGCCACCACGGGATGCTGTTGATGGACCCTGAGCCCTGGAAGCGAGGAGACATGGGGAGACCCTGTTGGTGCCGAGACTCTGTAGCTACTGACCTGTGACTTCGTGAGTCAGAAGGAGACTTTATGGACTGATTTCAGGCATATGGGTTAATATCTGATTTGTGACTTTGACCTGGACTGGGCTGGGATGTTTTCTCAACGTCCTGTTCCCCTTGAATATAAACCCATTCCTTATATCCATATGCGTGGCTTTGAAATTTGTTCCTCTAGTCTATCCGGACTAACACATAAGGTAACTGGGGATTGGAGGTTGAAGGCACATCCCGGTCCTGAGAAAGCGCAGGTGGCTTCCAGGTTCTAGGTGTATGCAAGCCAGGTGCAGAGCAGCGGAAGTGGTTTGCAAGGCTGAGAAGAGGTTGCATCAGCCAGGTGTAGGGGCCAAGAAGGTGCAGTTGGGTTTGAGGAGGTGGGGGAAGTATTAGGCCAAAACGACCACTGCACACTGGCCTTACTCTGACTAGTAAAATCCTATAGCTCCTTTTAGATGTGTATGTAACGACCAAAGGCATTCTCAAAAGCATTTTTAGATACTGAAGATAGAAGGAAAGAAAATGCATCTGCAAATGTTTTATATAATTTTGAGCTATATTTTAATATTTCCATTTTTGTGGAATTCCTTGTTCTGTGTATGCGATATTTTCTTTTGTTTTATTTTATTTCGTATAAACTTCTTTCTTTGTGACAAGTTAAATACATCACTAAAAGCTTAGTCATAAAAGAAATACAAACTATATTGATTTCTTTGAAAAGTCTCACGATGTTAAATTTGGAGGTGCTTCAGGTTTTATCGGTGGTAACTGCTCTCTGAGAAAAATGTTAATAGGTAATAACTCCAGAGAAGCAGTCTGACTGTTGTATATTCCTAATACTCATTTAAGGTTAGAGTAAGTCCCAAGTAAAACAATAGAAATGAATATGGAGCCATTATTTCTTATATCAATAGTACTAATTATATCAAGATACATGAATTTTACTTACTTTGATGTCGGCAAACTTTCCTTTTTTGTTAATTTTACTGTTTATGTTAGATTAATATACTTCTTCTTTATTTTCTTTTCTTGACCAAAATGAAAATATTTAGTTAAGGTCAAGATGGGAGAGAAAAATGACTGACATGAATGTCTTTACTGAAATACCAATAAATTGTCAAACTTGGTAGCAAAAACAAAACAAAACAAAACCCTGCATTCTGCATTTAAGTATACATTGTATTTAATTTCCTAATCATTTAAATATCCTAGGTGTCCCATTACCTCTAGAATATTAAGATATTTATAGGCTAGGATATCTGTTAGGACATATGCTAGGATAGCATTTAATTCTTACTGTACAAGAGAGTACCCCTCCAAAAAATAACAAGAAAACAAATTTTAAGCTATGTATTGAATTTCTTTTTTCACAAAACACATTCAAAGCAAGCACCATTAAACTTAATACATTTATCATGTCTGTAATTCTATTCATGGAAATATTTTTCAAACTCATTTGTTTGGATGGCTGACAGCACCTCACTCGTGTTTTTCTTCATCTCTTCTATGTCTTCAAATTGCTGTCCATTCATGTGCCTCTTCATTTGCAGAAACAAAAAGAAGCTGCATGAGTGAGGTCAGCTAAGAAGTCAGGTTAATTTTTTTTTTTTTTTTGCCAAAAACTGGTGCACTGAAAGGATTGTATGAACAGGTGCATTGTCATGGTGGCAAAATCAGTTCATCATCTACCACAAATCAGGTGTTTTTCCTCACAAACTGCTATGCAATCTTTTTAGAATCTCTAAATAGAAAGCTTAACAGTCTGACCTGGTGGAAGGAATTCCAAATACGCTACGAGTCGACACTTTCATCCCTTTAGGAAGTTGATGGGCATCCAGAACAAGGTTTGCCATCATTCAACATTTCACTTTTGTTGAAATGAGAAAACAATCACTTTAGTTTTTTCATGTGCTGCTCTTGTAAGCTGTGTTCAATATCTGACAGAGTTAAGGTTCTTTGTGTCAACCTGGCCATTAAACACATGTGGGATTAACTGAAGGGCAGAGACATAAATGGTTTGGTGAGCCTAGCCTTTCTTGTTTTTGATCTCTTGCTTTCTGATGGACCAGGATGCAACTGCCTTAATCAGTTCCCTGCTTCAACTTACAAGGCGCCTTTCTTGTAAGCTACCCCTGAGGAGAAGCCACATGGACCTACCCTGATGCAGCCTTCAGTGCTGGAGCAGCTGTGTGGAGAACCCTGCCATTGCAGAGATGCTTACCTGCTCACTGATTTAGCCTTCCTCCTGCATTCAGTGTCATTGAGAGTGTTTTGTGAGATTGAGGAGGACATTGTGAATCGGTGTCAGACATATGAGCTAATGTTGGACTTAAGGGCTTGGAAAGCACTGAGTTGGGATGCTTTCTTAATAAATATTTATCCTTTATATAAAATGTTCTCTTATGCATATGAATTTTTGTGGATTTATTTCCCTAGTTTACCCAGACTAACACAACATCACAACACTTTCTGCAGAATTTTTCCAGTGCAGGAAATACAATTTCATAGCTGCATGCTGTTTTATTAAGTTTTCCATAAAAAAAAGAGGTTTAAGTAAAACTTCTTTGACGAAAAAATTCACTGTGACCAGAGAACCTTCCCAGGTGATGCCACTACATCCACAAACTCAGGGCAAGTCGCTAGGTTGGATGTTTGCCTGGTGGGGGAAAAATGTGTACTACTATGAAAGTATCTCTTCAGCAGTCTTTTTGAGGTACTCCCAAATATACTAGGCAGTTATGGTCTATCTAAAAAGGTTAACAATGTTGCAAGCTACTAATTGTTTCCTGCTGTGGCATCAATTCTGACGCATAGCAATTCCATGAGAAAATAGAACTGCTCCATAGAGCGTCAGAGGCTACATTTTTTACAGGAGTTGATTGACAGGTTTCTTTCTCATGAAGCCACCAGACAGAGTGGGAGGTGGAGTTCAAATCACAATATTCCTCATTTTTCATCAGAAGGCAAACTCATACATAAGCATATTGCTCACACATTAAACTCAGATACAGCCATCACACCAACCTCTGGAACCATGACAGGAGACTGGTGACTCTAATGGGATGGAGATCCCAGAGTGTGGGCACCTGCAGGAGCCTGTTTCACATGGATGTCTAGCCATGCTCAGAAGCGGTTTTGAGGAATAATGAAGAGAAATGTGATTGTATCCACGGATCAGAAACAAAAGTGTATTTCATCACTGTACATGCTTTTTATAAGGAAAAATTACTTAATGTCATGATTTAAATTTTGTTATGCTTAGTTTACAACCTGCAATAGTTAGGTTTTTGTTAAAGGAGATTTTTTTAAAAGTCTTTTTTTAAGCTACTAGACATTTTGCTCTACTTTTGCTAAACACTAAAAGTATCCTGGCTCAGCTGTAAAGCTTAAAGAAATCATCAGAAACACAGAGAACCTGTTTGAATACAGAGTTCCATGTGAACTGCAATTTCAAAATTTAAAGTAGCAATAACCCAGTGAACTGGATTGCGACACACAGCGATCAAATTGCAAGGATCTTAAAGATGCCAACACTATTCCAAAGAACAGTTGATGGCATTGTAAAATACTTCATAATATTATCTCAATTCTCAAATGAGTTTAGAGTATGAAACCCAATATTTTAGATTTGGGGATCTTGGAAAACAAATATTAGATGCTCGATGATCCTGCTGTTTTTAAGTGCTGTCAGGTATGTTCTGACTTACTGCGACTCATGTACAACAAAACAAAACACTAGTGATTAATATTAACACATTCATATATAGAAGCGTATTAAGGGACAAGAATTCTATTTCCATGAAGGAATGTGGTAATTCCCACTGTCATGCTGAATCAAGCACAGAAGGGAAAATCCACTTTATATGGCATTCATTTGAGGGATAAACTATTTTGGAACTCTTCTTCAAAACTAATTTTTCACCACCAGACAGTTTTTTTGTTTCGTGTTGTATAATGCTAGAAGCTCTGTGGCATTTCAAATACCGGAGGGCCATCCCAAATGGGCAGGCTTTAAAGAATTTTCCCTGTGATCTGCATGTGAAAATTAACCAAGAAAAACGTTGTGAATGATGACAGAACATTGCTTAACTGCTGCTTTGGGCATGTCATCAGGAAGGATCACAAGGTCAAGGTGAATTAGAACTCCAAGGAGGGCAAAAGTGAGCCTTGGTGATGTGGATTGATATACGACCACAATGAATCCAAACATGTTAGCTGTTGTGTATGTGACCCAGGACCAGGTCATGTGCTATTTGGGTAAACATGAGGTCACATAAGTAAGAGTTGCCTTGATGGCAGCTGGCAACATCCATAACACATCAGAGATAAAACACAAGGAGATTGTTGTTGCTCCTGAGCTAGATGGCTGCTGGTTTATCTTCAAACCTTTTTAAGACCCCAGATGCTATATATTTTGGTAGCAGGCATCATCAGTTTTTTTCACTGCTGTGGCTCATGCCCCCACATGTCCTCAGTGATCGTCTCAGAAAGGTGAGCACACAGTGATATGTTGTTGTTTTTTTCTGTTTGATATCTGCGATCTAATCCTTCCAACACCTCATGGCCACACTGATTGGTATACTTCTTCCATGTGGGTGTAGCCACTTCTTAGCTAGATGGTCTTTTGTTTATCTTCGGGCTTTTAAGACCTCAGATGCTATAATCTTTGATAGCGGGGCACTATCAGCTTTCTTTACCACATTTGCTTATGCACCCATTTTACTTCAGTGATTGTATTGGACCTATGAGCATCATGGAATCCATAGAACAAAGTGTTCTTGCATTGGGGGAGCACTTGGGTAAGGGCGCAAGGTCGATTTGCTACCTTAGTATTGAAACTACAAATATATGTTCTTAGATTTATTCCCTACTTATCATAAATAATTCTATTTTGTGTGCACATGCCTGTGTTTAGACCACTGCAAGTGCCCTTTGCCTGCTAGTTCTTTCCTCTATTTCCTTCTATCTTCCTCCTGTCCCATTTGAGTTTCAGTTTATTTGAGTTTCAGTTCTTCCTCTCAGTTACATCGCTTAAACCCTTGCTTAAGCCCTACCAGTCCTCCCACACACCTCACTATTCTGGATCACTTGCTGTTCCCTGGTCCATGAACCTGTCCAGAACCGTTGGACCTGGTGTTCTCTCCTCCTGACTGTCCATGCAGGAGTGCTCCATTCTTGATTTGGTTCATTTAGGGGGATCAGTTCTCACTGCTTTCCCCACCATGTACCCCCCTGAAATGTCCTCTGACACTGTCTGCTTCAGTAGAGAGAGAGTATGACATATTTTGTTGTTGTTTTCCCAGTCTTTCCTATGATCCATTAGGTCCCCACAGGGGCATAGTCCTATGAACATCTTTGGCCAGCATGAGAACCAGCCCACCTCTCTTTCTCTTCCTCCTTTCTTGCCTCTCTCCCTATGGGTGGCATGCTGGCCTCTCCCCAGAACCTGTTCGCCCAGCATAGAAGAAGCAACTACCCTGTGTGATCACGAGATGCCAAAAGAATCAGTTATCAGGCAACAAAGACCAAAAATCCTATCAATATGCGCCCACTCTCCCAATATGATCGCTGAAGACAAATGGGTATGGAGGCAAAGAATGGAGGAAGCTCATGGTGCCCAGTTACCAAATGAGAAAGCATCTGTGGTCTTAAAGTCTTGAAGATAAGGAGTGAACAGTTAGCACAGAAGCAGCAAAGCCCACAAGGAAGAAGCACACCAGCCTGTGTGAGCAAGAGGGTCGAAGAGAGCAGGTATCAAGCATTAAGGAACATGAAGCACATCACTATGAATAAGGGGGAGAACAGGGTGAGGACCCAAGCCCCATTTGTCGGCAATTTACAAAGAGACATGGGGAGGAGAAAGGCCAGTCAGGGTGTGGTGAAGTAGCAATGAAACAAACAATTTTTCTCTAGTTCTTGAAGGCTTCCTTCTCCCCACAACTATCATGATACCAATTCTACCCTACCAATCCAACTGGGATGCAAGAGGTACACTGGCACAGATGTACCAGAGAACTGGAAATTCAGGGAACTCAGAGCAGATGAACACTCAGGACCAGTAGTGAGAGTGCAGTTACCGGATGGGTAGATGGATGGGGTAAAGAGCGGGAGCCAATCACAAGGACCTGCACATAATCTCCTATCTGGAGGACAGTCATTGGAGAAGTGGGGAGGGGAAATGTCGGGCAATGTAAGATATGACAAAATAATAAAGTAAAGAGGGGTAGTGGGGCGGGGGGAGTGGGGAAGGGAAGGCTTGGGAAGCTGAAATCAAGGGCTCAAGTGGAAAAGCGGAGATGTGAAGAATGACAACAACAGCAGGCAGGCGAAGGGCTTGGCACAGTACATGTTTGTATATATTGTGATAAGTGATATAGAAGCCCCCAATAAACTGATGAAAAATAATGATAAAACATCAGAAGAAAGTACCAAAGAAACCAAGGAGATTAAGGTTATATGTAAAGACATGGTGTTGGCATCTTCAGCAAGCATAGCCTTATAGCGTGTGACTCCATCCATCCACAATTCAGGTTTCTCACTAATTCTCAGTCCTTTCCAATGGCAGCACTTCTTCATCTCACATTCTTCATGCCTCAGCTTCTCTTCTGTTAACGTAAAACACTGGACTATGTGCTGGAATCATACATACTCCTCTCCCTCAAGGTAGATGGCCAACAAAATAATATTAAAATGATTCTGACAAAGATAAGTTTTCATGCTTCTACCTATTGCAAGTCATTCACCTGTATGTTGTTGTTAACATTTCAGATGTTGTTTATGGAAAGAGAATATGATTACTCGCCAAAATCTACATTATGTCATCTACCATGTTCTATAAACAGATTACATAGACCATATAGACATCAACTGTAGGTTATGGTGAGCTAATTATGTTTAATGCAAACACACACACATATAATTCATTTTAAAGGGATTAATTTTAAGTGACATATTTTTAGCTACAAGGGTTTTTTGGAAATACCTCATCAGAGCAATACAGTCATTTGACAATTTTTCTTGTAATAAATTTTTAATAAACATGAATTATTCAGAATATTGTACATAAACTAATTTTTGAGGAAATATTCATGAATAACATCCTGTGATAATTTGGCAAAATGTGCTCACTGATATTACAAATATCAGTTTCGGTCCAGGTACATTTGCTGCCAAAGCAAAGTACTTTTATTTCAAATTTGGCATTACAAACAATTTTCAAATATATTTCTTTGACTAATAAGGCTAAGTTGTAAAACATAACATTTCCCCTGGAAACAAATATTTTCTTAAAAAATTAAGTATAAAATAATTTTGTTGATCTTAAGTAAAAAGACAAAAATAATTTCCCTCACAATAGACAAACACAGTATTTGTATTGTTCCCTCAGTCTTCTGTCTTCTGCGACAATCTGTTTTCCTGAACAATGTCTGTTCTCTCATTTTGTAATTTAACCCTGATTTATTTGAGGGAGAATGCATCCAGCTGAAAAACTACACTTCCTAATACCCTACACACAACCATATTTTCGCTAGTCAGAGGAGAGAGAAAGTCTCTGGGGAAGCCTCTGTTGTCGCTGGTAGTTAACTTTGAGTCGGTTCCATGTCGTAGGGATTTCATGCACAACAGAATGAAATGTCACCTGGTGCTGCACCTCCTCACACTTGTTCATATGTTGGCACGCGTTGACATAGCCACCTTGTCACTCCATCTTGTCACAGGTCTTCCTCTTTTTTTGCTGACTCCGCTTTACCACACATGATGTCTTTCCCTTGGACTGCTCTAACCTGATAACATGTTCAAAATACATGAAACAAAGTCTCGCCATCCTGTGTCAAGGAGCACTCTGCCTGTACTTCTTCCATGACCGATATGTTTGATCTTTTGGCAGTTCTGAGACTGTTGAGATTTTTCACCAACACTCTAATTCAAATACATCCATTTTTATTCAGTCTTTCTTGTTCAATGTCTAATTTTCACATGTATATAAGGCATTGAAAAATACCATGGTTTATGCCAGGCATAACTCAGCCCTCAAAGTAATATCCTAGCTTTTCAGCATTTCAGAGGTCTTTTGCCAGTTTTCACTCAAGGCACGTCTGCTTTTTGGTCTCCTCACTGCTGTTACTATAAGCATGCATTGTGGATCCATGCAAGAAAAATCCTTGACAACTTCGATCTTTTCTCCATGTGTCATGACGTTATTTGTTGTTTCATTTGCAAACATTTCTGTCTTCTCTACATTGAGCTGTGATTCAACAATCCATATCAAAGGCTGCAATCCTTGCTATTCAGGAGCAAGTGCTCAAGTCTTCCTCTCTTTTAGCAAGCACATTGTTGTCAGCTGCACATAAAAAGTGGTTAAGGAGTCTTCTTCAAATCCTGGTGCCACATTCTTCTTCATATAATTCAACTTCTCTGGTTATTTGCTCAGCGTATACATGGAATCCATATGATGAGAGGATGCAGCCCCGAAGCACATCTTTCCTGATTTAAAACCATTCAGTGGTCTCTGCTCTTGTCACACCTGCTTCTTGATCTATGTACAAATTCAAACGAGGACAATGGACTTTTATGTAATTCCCATTCTTCTCAAGGTGATCCATAGTTGAGTAAGGTCCACACAGTTGAATACTTTCGCTTAGACAACAAACACATGTGAACAACTTTATGGTATTCTCTGCTTTTATTCACGATGTATCTGACAATTGCAGTGATCTCCCTGTTCCACGCCCTCTGCTGAATCCAATCTGAACTCTGGTAGCTGGAGAAGACAGAGCTAACATTATAATGAAATGGGCAAGAAAATCAGAGAGCCCAAATAGTAAAACAGACTCAGCATATCTTACATGGAAAGAACTTAATAAAAAAATTCTAGTTTTGAGTTGCAAACTTGAGATATTCTATTGGCAAAGTATTGAATGATGCAGGAAGCATCAAGAGAAGATGGAAAGAATCCACAGTCCCCCTACCAAAATGACATGGGCAAGAACAAGAGCTGAAGGAAAAAAATTCCAGCTGCACTGAATCCATTAGTCAAGAATTGATGTGGTAGCAACCGACATATCTCAGCAGAGTAATGAAACCCTGGAAGCACTCATTCATCTGTGCCAGGACATTTGGAAGATTTGACTGACTGGAAAAGACCCATTCCAAAGAAATGTGTCCCAACAGAATGCTCAATTACAGAAAAATATGATTTCTGTCACATGCAGGTAAAATTTACTCAAGATCGTCCAAAAATGTTCACAACAGTGCATTGACACGGGGATGCCAGGAGTGGCATTTATGGCAAAATTTTAAAAAATAGAGTAGAGTCCACTGATATGAAAATTTTGTTCTTCCCATGCTGAAAATGTTAGAGTTGGGGAATAAAACTTGTCAACATGAGACTAAATCCATGACTTCAAATGTTACCCCATACATCAGTAAAATGAACTTTGGAAGGAGTCTGTGTCCTCAGTGGCATTAAGATGCCACCTCTCAGAGTCTCGAACCATTTCTTTCTGGGTTTCTGTTCCATGAAAAAATATTCAAATGTGTGTTTGGCTGGTTCTCTTTCATTTGGATGTTCTGTGAAATGAAGCTGCAATTCGTTTGTAAATGATAGAATGTGAACTACCACTGTTAACAGAAGCTTATCTTTTTCCTCTACAAACAAACGCACTGTCATTGACTAACTTCTGACTCAGAGGGACCCTATAGGACAGAGTTTCTGAGACTATAAATCTTGACAAGAGCCAAAAACATCAGCTTTCTCCCTTATGTTGATTGGTGATTTCTAACTGTTAGCTTTATGATCATCCCCACGAGGGTGCTGTTGTTTGGTAGATATTAAATGTACTTAACATTTGCCCCATTCCCAATGAAGGAAGCAACAGGGATTATATCAAAAGTCCAAGAATGTCTCCTCACCCAAATACATTCTTCTTTGGACAGAGGGGAAGGTCTTTTACACCTGTAGACTATCAATATTACAGAACTAAGCACTTCTTTTTATGCTTCCTTCCTCTGCTAAGCACAGGCATCTCTTGATATCCCTGCATTATAAAAATGCTGTAAAATTGCATTCAATATTTTTATATTTAAGCATTGGTCAGAGAAAATGGTTCCATGATTTCATTAATATATAAGAAGGCTATTTTAAATAGACAAAGAACCCTAATTTTAGACCTTAGCTAAGAAGAAAATATTCAATGATATCATTTGACTGATCATACATTCACACTGTTTGAGCCTAAAATTTTTGTTTATTAGCGACATGTAAGAGTCTTTTGTTGACTAGTAGGTATCGCAACACTTAGATGAAGTTCGTTTCTTCATTATGAATATATTTTATGCATTTTGGTTTGGCAAAAATTAAAATTAAGTCTGTGTTCTTATTTAATCATGTGGGGAGTATTTTTAATCATGCAGGATTAACTATGGGCTATTTTTCCAGAAAAGAAAGAGCACATTTTTCCCTTATGTCAAATTTTAGAAGCGCATCAAATTAACTAAATTATTCTTAAAGATTTGTAGTGAAAATAGTTGACTGATTTTTAACCAAAAACCACTATCAAGTCAGGAATAAAAGAAAGGCAGTCTTTGGACATCTAACTAGGATACTACCTTATTCCTGATTATTTCTTTTTGGAGTCATTACTGAAGCTTTAGCTGCTCAGAAATTATCCTTTCCCCCCCTCTTTCTTCTGTGATTGAATTTACTGTGAGTTTAAAACTTCTCTTTTGGAAACTTCTTTTTATGCCTCTTTAATTTCCAAATGAAATAACTTCAGGTATGGTAAGTAAAGCAATTCTTGAATGTAAACCTCAGGTGCAAAAAAAAAAAAACCCAAAAAACTGTAACTAGGGACTTTAGTAAAACTCTAAAGTTAAAACATTTTTAAGGTTTAAAATACATCCAGATCTATGTGGCAGCCATCTTATTCCTGATTACTGCTCTACTAATAAATTGTAATAGAGCGGTGTCATATGGAAGCATATATACTTTAGTTTTCATTTAGAGTCTATGCCCTGCCCAATTGTTAGTACCTCTAGTAGATTTGCAATTCCAATAATTGTCCAGATGAAAATTATTTGATTCTAAAGTTAATAAGACACATATCTCAGGTTTAACATTTTATTCTGTTAAACTTTGGGAACAACCCACACTGCATATTCTCAAGAGACCGTGGTACTAAAATATGTTTATGCAAGATGTATATTTGTTCCAGTGGGATATAGGACATTTTAATTTTATGAACTGGTGTTAACCATAAGGGATTCTCATACTTAAATAAATGAGAACTCTCAATGGTAATAAAGCATATTCAATTCTATAGCTTAAAAATGAAAACAAAGTAAATAAATAAACCTTAAAAAAAGTAGAAACAAAATCCAAATAGCCTAAGTATTTCCATTGGAATAAAGCCATAATTTGAAATTCGCTGAATTGAAAACATCTGACTTCTTATATCTGATTCATGACTTAATTATTAAAGCACAGAAGGTTAGTGAAGTATCAAAATTATGGTCATATATGGTTTTAATTTAAGGATACTTTGTTCAGTATCTCCTTGGAGAACTTGAATACCAGAGAAATGGGAATAATGCCTTTTATCCTTCTGTACCATAATTGCTACAAGGTTAAAGTAGAAATGAACCAGGTTTACGGACTGAAAGCATTTTGAATTTTTCGTGTATAATAATGGTTTCCTTATCCCTACTTTTCTGGAAATACATAGAAGTCTACCTCTCTAGTATAAATAAGATGTTTGTTCACCACATTTAATCTTCGTAATTTGTGATGAAGAGTCACTCTGTGGCATACACAGCTTCAACACCTCACTAAAAGATTGGCGATTTGAACCGATCCAGAGATGCTTTGGGAGAGAGACCTGAGCAGATGCTTTGGAAACCTTCTGGAGAACATTTCTTCTCTGCCCAGAAGGGATTGCCAACAGAGTCAGAGCCAACTTTATACCCATGATCAGAAACCAGAGCAACCGCAACAGCAGGAATGAGTGCATGTGCTCAGCGTTCGGAAGGTGGTCACAAAAGCGTTTCATTATTCGAGTAGCATATTATCTATTAAAGAAAAGCACTATGGTGGATACTTTTAAATGATCAATGTATA
>PVJH01026572.1:0-29873 GCA_004026705.1 Nesogale talazaci
CCCACCCAGATGTCCAGGGGTCCATCCTGACTTTCATATCCTTCCACCGCCCAAATGGGCTGGCTGCCCTCCGGCCAGCTCAGGCTCTTGGTGAGCCCCTGCGTGTTCCCCATGACCTTTCCAGTCATGTGGTTTCCAGAAGAAGACGGTGAGGTCTTTCTCTAGTAGTTGCTCTGAGTGGACTCGAACTGCCACCTGTAGCGGTCATGTACTTGATGTCAATTTCATGATTGGGATGTAGGGGTGGAGTCTAGCCTGTCAATCTGGAGATAGCCAATGAGTAGCCAATGAAACCTCTGTGTGGGCATGGCTTTCTCCTGGGAATTCTGGGAAGTCTCGTGGTATTTCCCTCGTGGAGATGAGAGACCATCTTCCCAGTTGTTGGGAGTTGCTCGATTGATAAGACAAGATGGCAGCATCCGAGGAACCAGAAGAGCCGGAGGAGAAGTCACATGGGCTTATCCTGATGGAACCAGACGTCCGAAGCTGAAAAAGCCACAGAGAGACCGCTGCCAGCACTGAGATGTTTCTATCACCAGTGGATACTGCTGCTGGAACCTGGAAATGAAGAGCCATGAGGGGACCCCTGCCAGCGCCGGGACTCTGCACCCACTGGCCTGTGACTTCGTGAATCAGAAGGAGACTTTATAGACTGGTATTGGACATATGGGCTAATATCGGACTTATGACCTTGAACTGGACTGGGTTGGGATGCTTTCTCAATGTTCCACTCCTCATGCATATAAACTTTTCCCTCATATCCATATGCATGTCCATGGATTTGTTTCTCTATCTACCTGGACTCACACACCACCTTTGGTCACTCCAACCTGGGAGGCCTCTTGCAAGGAAGCAGCAGCCTCCTTCTCGTCTGGTGGAAAGAAATTGATGGAAACACGAGAGGGACCAGGCAGGCTCCCCGCGGGGACAGAGCGCTTGGGGGTTGTCGTCAAGGGGGCACTCTCCCGGCTCCCAACAGCCTTGGCCTCTCCCCCAGGGATGGTGGCCTCCCGCCCCTGTATCCTTGTTGCTGTGAGAACAGGTTTGGTCTGTCAACCATTAACTGATTTCCCCCAGGGCCAGCAAAGTGATGTGGCAGGTTTTTCCTTTTTCTTCATCTTCTGCACCTACTGGGACCCTGCCTTGGGCCACGGAACCCCCCGCCCCCCGCCCGAAAGTGCTTGTCCAGGGTTAATCCATAAGGTCATTTGAAAACGAAGCCATTATTCCCTTCTTAAAGGTTAATGTGTTTTTTCCAGGAGTGTGTGAGTGGAAATTTCAAGTATTCCACATTCTTCATTGAGCTCCGTAATGTCTGAGTTCCTCTGGAAAAAACGAGCCCTTGGAAAGCAAGACGGGGAACTGAGCGGGAGGGGTGGTGGCTGGGGGCCGCCTGCCCCCAGGTGTGGTCACCTCCTGCCAAAGGTGGAGGACTTTGAAAGCCCGTGGGGAAAGGAGCACGTTTAGGGAAAGACCCTGGTGTGCTGTGGCCCCTGGGGCAGCGAGTCAATGAGTGACATCAAGACCCCCTGCCCTGGTGCCAGCTGCTCAATCCGTGTGCCCTCGGCATGAGACGGGCCGCAAGGTCTTAGTTCTCCAGGGCTGCTGGAACAGAAAGAGGGGGGCACGGGATGGCTGTCCCACACAGAAACGGACCTCCTCACAGTTCCCGAAGTTCCAAACTCGCTGCCCACAAGTAAAAGCTGACCCCTGCAGTGACCTTCGAGGACAGAGGAGAGTCTGAGACTGCCGCTCTTCATGGAGTAGAACGTTTCACCCTGTCCGGAGGAGCGACTGCGGACTGCTGAGCTGAAGCAGGCCCGGGTCACCCCCGATGCCACCTGCTTTGGTGAATAGAAGCCCGAGTTCCAGGCTCCATCCATCCCTGAGGAAGGAACTTCCTCTCTGTTGGCTCTGAGTGGAAGGTCCTGGTCTCTGAGAGTGTTGCCCGATTCCATCTGAGAACTCCACTCAGCCTGGCATCCGTCTTCCCCGCTCTCTGCCAGCTCTTGGCCTCTGTAAGTTCTTTACTTTCTCAAGAGAGATCGAGTCGTGAAGACACGCCCTTCGAGGTGACATGAGGTTACCAAGGTGACCGACCAGAGAGTGGAATAACTCATCCGGGAGTCTGCTTGGAGGAGGGAGCTTGTGCGTCCGGCCTCGGGTTCAGAGGCCATAGGAGCCTCTGCCGTCCGTCACTCTCCTGCGTGGAGTGGACTGCAGGCTTTGCCGTCTTCACAGCAGCAGCACTGTGGTGCGGCCCAGACCAACACCCATTTCCCAGCCTCCCTTGAAGCAAAAGAAACCCAAACTCACGCCCACTGGGTCGATTCCAGGTCATGGCGCCCTCCGAGGACAAGCTGGACCCGCTCTTGGGGCTCTGAGACTGGAACTCCTTGTGGGCATAGAGAATCTCGCCCTCCTCCCCCATCTGCACCCCAGGGACCCTCTGCACTGTTCAGTCGCTGTGACTTTGCGCCCCTCCATTACAGCGGTCAATCCAACCATCTGAAATGCCCCTGAACACCCCAAATAAACAGTCACTCTCAATAAAAAAGACCACGGGTTTGCTGTGTCACCGAAGGGCCTCTGCTCCCACACAGCGTCGTGGGGGCCTGCTGGCTCCCTCCTGGAGAGCACCTGGCTCCGGCCCTCCCCCCGCTGCGATCGATGGGGGACAGGGGAGGGTGGAGCTGGATGCGTCCGGCCAGCCGGAGTCACTGGAGACGGCTCTTCCTCAGCAGCCCCTGACCATCCCCTTGGCCTTCCCGCCCTCTGAGAACAGGGGGCGTCCGGGAAGAAGCCAGGGTCAGCTGTGCTGCAGGGCCACTGGGGTTTGCAGATGGAGCGGCCACGGTGTCCAGGAACCATTCCCGACCCTGGTTTGGGGCCTCCTGGGGTGGGGCTGGCTTTCCCAGCGATCTCAGAGCTCATCCCAGCCCCGTTCCCATAAAATCGCAGGCCCGCCGCCAGGCCTTGGGCTGCCAATGGGGGGCCTTGGAATGCGATCGGGAGTCAGAACTTCGGAGCCTGTAGCTTGGGCGGCTTTTCTGGAAGCTCAGCCTCTGGAGCCCCAGGAGCCTAGTCCATCTGCAAGCCCCACCGCCTGGCCCTGGCCACACCGGAGATCCCTGCTCTCCTGGCCTCCTGACCTCGTGACCTGGGCCAGCATGCTCTTGGATACCACCTGGAGCTGCGGGAGTTCTGGGTCCCCGCTGCCAGCCGCCAGCCGCCAGCGCGGCTCGGGCTCCTGCAAAGGGAAGTGCGGTGTGAACCACAAACGTCTGCCCGCTCCCATCCACCGGCACCCAGCGCAGGAGTCCTGGCCGGGGTCGCGGGCCCTCTGGAGCACGGAGGATGAGTAGGGCTGTCCTGGGAGGAGGCAGCATGTGCAACACTTCACGTGGGATTAAGTGTACCGCGCGGCGCGGCTGAGAGAAGCGAGGCAGCAGATAGGAACCAAATGTTGGAGCGTCTTCGTGAGCAACCTCCAAGTTTCCACCGGCTCCTAATCCTTGTGTCATAATTCAGGCCTGCTGGCGTTGAGATGACAGCTTGGCCAGTGGAATCTCATGACCGACCAGCAGCGCTTCCCAGGCGGCCAGGAGTTCCCTCCACGGGGGCCCAGCAGGCTGATGCGTTCCTGGAGCAGGATAGAGGCCCATATGTCTGCTTGGATGGACAGAAAACCGCCTCTGGACTCTTCTTCCCAGGGGTGGGGGGGCTGTCCCTGAGAAAAGGTCATGGAAGGGTTCTGGATGGGCTCACCCTTGGACAGCGGCTTGTTCAAGGGAGGTGGGCAAGGCCAGCTCTGACCAATGGACCCTCCACCCATCTGCCTACTGCTCCGCCTCGTCAGCTCTCCATTCCACAACAGTCCACTCAACTTTCAACTCCCCGACCACCGTGAGCCAGGAGAGGTGGCTCTGAGGTGCCGAACCTTGTCCTACCCTGGATACGAAGCTTCCCCCCGGTCTGGAGAGCCCTCTCCGTTGGCTCCACCTCCTTCTGTGAACACCATGCCACCCCCCTCATGGCCTGCTTCAGGCAAAGAACTCGGTCAGAGTGACGGGAGGCCAGCTCTGAGAGGGGCAAGCAAGGCTGTGACCTCGTGGGGCCCCTCTCCTCACTCGCCTTCATGAAAGCAGCTGTCAGATTGTGAGCAGGGGCAGTCCTAGGCCACGAGAAGCCAACAGATCCAGTCAAGAGCCAAGGAGACCCTCAGTCCAACAGCTTCCAAGAACTGAACCCAGTCGAGCGTAGGTGTCTGCCTTCCTGCCTCCCTCCCTGCCGCTCAGTTACCATCTCCCGACTGTCCGACATCTATTCAGCCCTTCATGCCATAACTTCAGCCTTCTGAAATTGACCCAGTGTGCACTCAAGATGCCCCAGGGATTAGAATGTGAGAGTCAGGAAGAACAGAGGGAGGACGGAGAGCCGGGAACCATGGCTTTGGTGACAGAGGCGATGCTGGAGATGGCGCGATGGAATTTTGCAAGGCCAACATCTTACTCAATTCAAAGACTTTTTTTTTTTGATAACATAAGCAGCTGCTGTACCTGTGGACCTCTCTGGATGGACTCTGTAGGAATCAAGCCAACGACGTCTGTGGAAAGGGATGATGGAAAAGCTCAGAACAAGGCCAGGGTCCTCTTCAGACAGACTGTCAGTAATTAAATGACAGCTGAAGTCCATGAGAAGCAAAGGCCCATCTTGGGTATATCCACCTGAATTCAGAAGCCACTGCAAGGACAGACTGGACACACTGAACAGATAGGACTAAAGACCAGATGGCCTGTGGGAGGAAATCAAAGTTACCCATGTGAAGGCAGCAGAGGCCACGAACAAGGCAGGAAGCAAAGAGAAAACCAACATGGGTATCAGCAGAGACGCTGAAACTTGCTCTTCAGCATCAAGTAGCTAAAGAGAATGGGAGCAAGAGGGAAGTCAAGAGTCCAGCAGGTGATTTCAGAGGGGACTCCAGAAGGCAAGAGGCAAAAACCCAAAGCTTGAAAGCCAAGAGGGGACATCACACCTGATGCTCCCCAGCCGAATAACCGAAGGGAAAATTCACGCCTTGAGTTGCAAGATTGAAAGACCCTGTGGGCCCAAAACACCGAACAATGCAGGACGTATCCAAAGAAGAAGCGCCGTTGGCCCTAAAAGGATGGGTTGATCTTCGACAATGTCTGGAGGCAGCAGAGGACCAAGGGCGGGTGGTGTTGAAGGAAGAAGTCCAAGCTACTCTGAAGGCATTCCTGAGAAACAACGCTCCAGGAGCGGGCAGAATTCTAATTGAAATATTTCAACACACTGAGGCAGCATTTGGGCACTCATGCTGGCAGACAGCTAGCTGGCTGCCTTGCCAACGGACTGGTAGAGAGTCCTCACTGTGGCCACTTCATAGAGCGGGTAGCCGTCAGTATGTGGAAGTCATCAAACAATATCATTAATATCACATGCAATTACATTTTTTTTGTTGAAGATAATTTTTAAATGGTTGCAGCAATACATCAACAGTACATCTGCCAGAAACTCAAGCCAGATTCAAGGGAGGATGTGGAATGAGGGATATTATTGATGGTGTCAGATGCATTTTGGCAGAAAATGGGAAAATACCAGAAAGACGCTGATGTGTTTTATTGACTATGCAAACGCAGTGGACTGTGCGAATCGTAGCAAATTGCGAGTACCATTGCCAAGCACGAGAATCCCAGGACAGTTCACTGGGTTCCTGCGGAGCCTGCCCATGGGCAGGAAGAGATTAAGGGGGTGTCGAGGAATATTGAATAGCCTTTGGGGTACAAGAGCAAACAAATCTATTTTGGAAAAAGTAAAGCCGGACGGTTTCTTAGAAGCGAGACAAACAAGGCATCAGCCTACGCGCTCTGGGATCGGGGAGAGATGGGCTCTCAAAAAGACCCTCACATTTGGTAAAGAGAGTCAGCCAAAAAAAAAAAGACCACTAGAGAGATTGATGAACGCAGCGGCCCAACTCTCACCTTCCTGGTGAGGACAGGGCAGGACAGCGCAGGGTTTGCTTCCGCTGCACAGAGTCATGATGAGCCAGCCACGTCTAACGGCAGCTTGGGTCTGCTGTGTATGCATGCTTGTCGGTATCCACAGATGGTCTCGGTGTGAGTACCTGCCCACCAATCAGCCCACTCGGAGGCCATTTGCCGGCCACCTATGTGCTATGGATAGGTGGACTTACCTCTCAAGAGGACCCCTATGGGAGTTTTGGTTCCACATGAGCTGCTACCCATAGGTTCGGCCTTGGAAGCCACCAGAGGCCCCACAGGAGAAAGACTCTCCTCGCCCGTACAGAGTGCGCACAGGGCGCTTCCTTCCCTGTCCTTTTGGGTCATAGCGGCATTGACTCGATGGCCGTGGCTGGGCTTGGGGTTTTATCATCGACCTGCGACTTATCATCCCTATTCATAGGTCTGCCTATCTGTGTATCATCCATTTTTCTGTCTCTCAGCCAGCTCCCCCACCAGAATGTAAGCTCTTGAAGACCATAGCCCTTGTTTGTCGTCTAGGGCCGTCTGCATTAGTGATGTGTTCTCTTTCTCTCTCTCTCTCTCTCTCTCTCTCTCTCTCTCTCTCTCTCTCTCTCCCTTCTGGAGACTGGAAGTCTAAGATCACGGGCCTGGTCCACATGGGTCAAAATCACCTTGAGGCAACGTCCAGTCAGAGCAGCACTCCACAGTGGCCCTCAACCTTGAGCGGGCATCTCCAGCAGCTGGCTGGCCTCTGAAGCTCAGAGGACCGGGCCATGACCCGGGCGTCTGGTTCTCAGCGGAGGCATATGCTGCCGGTGGGGTGGGGAGGGGGGGCGGTGCGCTCTCAGTGTTATCTGTTCTTCCCATCCACCATGAGTGGGACCTGCGTGGTAATTGAGATTTCATCTCCCCCTAAAGAGCTTCTGGGCCTCCAGCGTCTCCCAGCTGTCCGTGACTCCTCCTTGTCATGGAGACAAAACAACCCAATTATCTAATTGTCCCCCAACTGCGAGGGACCTTATGCCTTATGTTCTCCCCAGAGCCGGGGTGTGGGGGGAGGGGCTGGGACTGCAGTCGAAACAGCTGCCGGAAATTTAAAAAAAAGGCACGCAGAGGCCAAGGCCCTGGGGTTGGAGGAGGGGGCTCCTCCTGTTGGAGGTTCGCTGAGGGTGTCAAACCACACCTGAGGCCTTGTTGGGGAGCCCAAGGTCTAGTCCCAGATCTCCACTAGGGTCCCCTTGCTGGGACGGATTTTCCACCGCATTAAAAACGCGGGCTGAGAACCTCTTGAGAGGGCCACCCCGCTGTTGGAATGGCGGCGGTTTAGGTTGGAAGCCACATGGCAGTGAAACGTCACCTGGGAGCCCCCCACCTCCCCTGATGGGTCTGCACTTGGGCTCACGGACCTGAAGGATCGGAGTCCATGGTTTGGAGGCAGGGGCATGTGCGGCCATCTCCACAGTTGATATCAGGATGTCTCCCAAGAGGAACGCCCTGTCCCTCCCCCTTCCCTCACCCCCCAGCATTGAGCATCTGAGCATCTCTCCACAGACAGATTTCCGGAGCTGGATGTGAATGTGAATTCACCTTAATGCCGTGTGGTGGCCTTCCAGCCTGGCTTCTTTCGGGGGCTGCGTGATGCTTTCGGGCCGTGGTTCCCAACCTGGGGGTCGCGACCCCTCTAGGGGTGGACCGTGCCCTTTCAAGGGGTCGCCCGATTCAGTGCAGTAGCAAAATGACAGTGATGAAGTGAGCCACAAACATGATGCGGTGGTTCGGGAGGGGGCTCCCCACCACGCCGGGTCCACTCTGCAGCCCGGGTCAGAACGTGGCCCCTTTCCACTGATCAGATGGCCTGGTTCCTGTGCACCTCACCCCCACCCCCTGCCGCCTCCTCGGCTGTCTCCCCCTCCGGCTGTCACAAGGCAGGCACCCTTCTTTCTCCCCAGCTTGCCCCAGAGGGACATTTAGACGTGGCAGACAGGCCAGGAGCCCGTGGAGAAGCTGGTGGTCCGCTTCTGAGAGGTCGCGGCCTTGACTGCCTGGCAAAGGGTCTGTCCCGGGGGCCGGATGGCTGACTGGGGCCTGGGGGGTGGCGGGGGAGATGTCTTCGCTGGGGCTATTTGCCCTCGTGGTCTCTTTGATGACGGGGTGCCGGGGGTGGGGGTGTTCGTCCGCTCTCACATCTCTTTGGGGGAAGCGTCTTGGAATGCTCTTCACCAAGCTGCTTGGTTTCTTCTCATTAACATCTTGTCAGAGCGTCTCGTCCGTTCATTCGTTCGTCCGTCTGTCTGTCCGGGAGACGGGGCCCACTTGCATTCGCCCCTGATCATTCCAACTCAAAGTGCGTCCAAACTCAGGGGGGAAAATGACCGACACTGACTGCCTGCCCGTTCCTGGCGGTCTTGATTCACAGAAAGTAAAGCGAGGGGGGTGGGGTTCCCACCCGGCAGGGGCAGGGGGTTCTTGCAAGGGTGGGTGGCAGAGACTACAGCTGTCTGTGAGTCGGTCCTGAGCCCTGGTTCCAGGAGGGCACGGTAGTGGGGCGCTGGTGCTGGGTTGTTGACAGGAGACCTCTGTGACTCTTCGGCATGCCACTCTGACACCTCCCACCCTGGCCAGGAGCTTCTTCTCATAGGACTGGTCACTCCCCAGGAAGCACGACAGGTGCCAGGCTGACCGAGGCCCGCCGTGGTCACTGTCTTCCTGACTGGCACCCGCAGCTGTCTCTCCTCATGTTCTTAAGTGTTTCTTGAAGACGGACCTCGGGGAATTGGGGCCTTCTCGACACAGGTCGATATCTTTATCAGAAAACAGGGACATCTTACCCGGCCGCTCCAGGAATGGCACCTCGGAGAGTACATTTGGTACTTGGTCCATCCCTTCCCCCACCTCCCCTGCCTTCAGGGTCCCCCATTCTGCTTCTTGAAGCAGAGTCCCAGCTTCGCCCTGACTGGAGAGATGGTGTTTCTCAAGCACTCAGTTGTGGAAATGGATCACAGACCAGAAACATCCACAGACCCTGAATGCTAGTGATCCCCTCATTGAAAGGCAAGGCCCTGGCCTCGTGGGGCTTCTCATGGGGCAGGTAGGGGTGAGGGACACAGCACACAGAACAGGAAAACAGCTCCCCACCCAACACACACACAAGGACCATGTGACCCACAGCACGTTTCTGTGACTCTGCACCCATCCTAGAAGAAAACAGGACCACCCCTACTCCCCTTGTGCGCGAGGTCACGCAGCCTGTGCCCTCAACCCCACTCACCTCACTGCCACCCAGTCAATTCTCACTCTGAGCCCCCCTAGAGTGCAGGGGGGCCACCCCTGTGTTTCCAAGACTGTCACTCAACGGTTCTCAATCCTTCAGACCGTTCCTCATGTGGTGGGGACCCCCCCCCAACCATAAAAGTATTGTCATTGCTACTTCATCGCTGTCCGGTTGCTACCGTCAGGGATCGGGCGACCCCTGTGAAATGGTCATTCAACCCCCAAAGGGGATGAATGAGACCCGCAGATTGAGAACTGCTGCTATAACTGTCTGCCTTTCTCCCGTTGGAAGAGAGTGTACAGTGGTTTCAAACTTCCAACCTTGTGGCTCATCACCCAACTCACCATCCCTGGGCCACAGGAGGACTCAAACCCAGGCTGCCTGGACCTACCGGAGGAAAGAGAGTCAACAGCGGGATTTTCGGGCCTTAACCCTTTACAGGGACAGGTAGCCTCATCGTTGCCCCCAAGAAGCATTTGATGGTCAAGAACCACCGACTTTGCGGTTAGCAGCTCTATGCCTACGCTAGGGCGCCGCCAGGGCTCTTCATTGGTCCTCCCCACCAGGTGCTCAAGGCTGCGGTCTCTGTAGAAGGCTTCCTGCCCGCAGAGCGGCTGGTGCATCAGGCCGCACGGGTTCCATCAGCAGTCGGCTCCTGGAGCATCATGCCAATTCCTTACAACACGAGATGAGGCTGTGGGATGGGAGGGGCAGGAGAACCAGCTCTGGCGGCCCCTGGGGCCCCCCCCAGCCCCCACCCCCCTGCCCAGGGGAACCACTGACTGGCAGGGACATGGCCAGTTTCACGAGCAATTACATTTCAAGCAAGATAAGAGCGCCAGGAGATGCCTAATTAGATTGCTGCTAAACCTTGGACCTCTCTGAAACAGAACAGCCTGTGGGCGTTGTGTGCGCCGTGTTCTCCCCTTCCCAGAAATGGGGCCCGTGTCCCAGGAGGTCGTGCAAATAGCCCCAGCAAAGGCATCTCGCCCGCCACCCCCAGCCCCCAGCCAGCCATCTGGCCCCACGGGCGGGTGGGAAGAGGAGCCAGGGGAACAGGATGGACCACTTCCCGCGCACGGGGAGATGCCAGGTGTTGGGGTGTGAGCCCAGATGGCCCTGCCTACCAGGAAGGCCTCCCAGGACACCACTGGTACCCAGGGCTCCAGGGGTTCCATGCTCCTCCATGTCTCCTCTCAGGGGCCTCCACCAAGCTGCCCTCCCAAAGCCTCAGCCTCCCTACCTGTGAAACTAGCACGCAGTTTGCCCAGAGGCAGCTCCTCCGTCCCGGTAGCCTATTGGTTATGCATTGGGCGAATAGCCACAAGATGAGCAGTTTGAAGTCCCTGTCACACAATGGGAGAAAGATAGACAGAATGACAGTTTTGGAGACCAACAGAGGCGGTTCTACTCTGTCCTGTTGGGTCCCAACAGTGAGTGTGTTGGGGAGGCAAGGGGTTGGAGACTCCTCTGTGTTCCAGTTTGCTTCATGAAGGAGGTTCTGGATGCCTGGGTCAGTGGGGAGAGGGTGACCAGGATGCCCAGCTAGGAGACAGCACAGGGTGGGGTGGTGTCCCCTCTTTGTAAAGGAGGCCTGGTAGCGCATCAATGAAGCACTCAGCGGCTGACGGGAAGGCTGGAGGTGCGACCTTGCCCAGATGCACCCTGGGAAAAAGCGCCAACCACCTGCTCCTGCAGAGGTTAGGGCAGGAAGGTCTGTAGGCTGCGGTGGGACGCAGAGACTCAAGAATTCTGTGTGAAACCTGACACGCGGCCTCTGCCTCTCTTTATTCTGGAACCTTTCACGGAAGGCAGCGGCGGCGTCCAAGTCCTAGGCAGGGCGGCTGGGAGGCATCGCTCGTGGCTCCAGCCAGTTTGCGGTGAAATGTTCTCTGTGGCTTTTCTGGGGCAGGCGGGTGCCAAGATAGACACGTTCCTCGTCTCCTCGTCCCCCGGTCTCTGGCTGCTCCAGGCTCCCGGCCACACAGCAATTGAGAGATGGCTGCCCACGCAGCAGGGGCTGACCCCACACACAGCCCGTGGGCCAGAGCCAGCCACGGCATGCCCTGTCGAGCCTGTGCGTGTGCGTGTGTGAAGGGGGGGAGGTCCGCTGCACACCCACCAGGAGGAAGAGGGGTCACACCCTGCTTCCAAGCCACCTCCCAGGCCACGAGGACACGAGGAAGTTGTGGGGGCCCAGAGAAGGGCGAAGGGGAAGACTCTCCAAATTCTGCAGGCAGCTCTGAGCCAGCCCCCTCCCCAGCCCTTCCCACACCAGCCGGTCAAGACTCATACAGAGTCATGGTCTCAGAAACTCAGAAGCAGGTCTGCCCAGGTCAGGGGGAGGGGGAGCTGCAAGGTGCCATTGACTGCATGACAGTGAGTAAGCCTGGGGCAGGAGGAGGTGACCCCGTCCATTCCCTTACTGGCAACACCACCTCTCAAGGTGTCAATACGGCTGAGGAAGAGGTAAGGCCCCAGAGGGTGGCCGAGTCCAGCACCCCTCTCTCCCTGACACGCTCCCTCTATGCTGGGTTTCTCTCCAGGACTGCGGCTGGCTCCCCTCCAGGGTGCTGGGAGGTGGCTGGCCACAGGGCCCTGGAAACCTATTCATTCAACCAGTGCCCACGGAGCTGTGGCCCACTGTGTCAGCCTGCCCGGCCCCTGCCCTGATGGGAGAACGGGCAAGAGTATGGCAGCCAGTGGGGTGCCCGAGCCCTGGCAGGACCCAGCTGGAGGTGGGAGTGCAGGAGAGGGGCCCTGGACAGAAGTTGGACTGCTCGGGACAAAGCTCACTGGGGCTGGCTTCCTGTCCAGAGGCCCAGGGCACTCAGGGCCCCACTGCTCCTGCTCTCATGAGCTTCCTCAAAGCCAGGGGCCACCGGAGGTGCCAGCTATTTTGGGGTGGCGGGGGTGGCTTGGGTTTTTGCATTGCTGCATTTTTCTCAGGAGAAAGGTCAGTGGGCTTCAGCCTGGGAGGCAGAAGAGGCCCCTCTGGCTCCTGTGTGTCTAACTTCCTCTCTGAAGTCCTTGGGGGGTGGGGGGTGGCGACATCTGCACACTGTCAGGTCCGCCAGCCGCTGAAGCAGCCACGCTGTCTGCCCTGAGGCCACAGGGGGATGGTGGGGGGGCTTCCTGTTCCTGGGAGTGCCCTTTCCCAGCACACCCATGAGAAGCCCAGGTGCTCCTGATCATAGGTCCCCAGGCTGGACGTCGGCTTCCCAACACTCACAACCCAATACCAGGGTGATGCTCCCCTCCTCCCCCTCCCCCTTCCCCCCCTCGCCCCCCAGTCAAGACTCCCTCCCTGTCACCTTGTCCAGCGCCTCCAAAGGTGACTTTCTCCAAGAAAAGTTTTGTGGATCTCAATTCCGAGTTTGGCTTTGGGGGAGGTCACAGGGTCCTGACCTAGTGACTCGGGGCGGGGAGGTGGGGCCGGGCACCGGGTCCTCATGGAAAGCCTGTGCTCAGGCAGGCCCCCGACTCCATCCCACAGGCCTGGGCCACACAGCACCTTGGTGAGCCTGCCTTCAGGGATGCCTGGGGCACAACAACTGGCCGAGGGTAGGTCTACATGCCTATGTGCCCAGGGCCCCACCTCCTGCCCGGGCCACAGTTAAAGACGGAGCCCACACGGTCCTGTCGGAATGCTCCAGTGTGTGGAGAGGGGCGTGAGGGGACCTTTCCCACGTAAGGACGCACAGCCTGGTTGTGGAGGCTGGAAGCACCACATCCCAGGCAAAGTGCGCTTTCTCATGGGCTCTGGGGGAAGGCCTTTGTCTTGGCATCCCTGGGGGACCTCCACGTGTCTGGCACCAGTCTGCCCCTGGGACCAGGAGGTCCCCAGCACAGGGACCCTGAGTCTAGAGGTCTCTCGCTTGCTTTCTCCCTATTTATCTCTTTAAGACGAAAAATGGGTAGGTCACACCCCAGGGAAACGCCTGGGGCCCTCAGGGCTGTGGCCTGAGTCAGGAGATGCCGCCCACTCCACTCTGCACCTCCCCCTGCCCCATTGTTGTTACTGAGCACTAACTACCTGGTTTCGGAAGACCTGGCCCCCGGACCTCTAGAGCTGAGCTCTCTGTGTCTCGTGGCACAGGGGATAGCGTGCTTGTTCATCTGCCGGCCGAGAAGTCACAGCTCGGACCCACCCGCCAGCTCCGAGGACCCCAAGACCTGACAATCTGCCACTGTAACACAGGGTGCTGGTTCTCTCTGCATGACGCTCACAACCCTTCGGGAGAAGTCCCCAGACCCTTCTCCCAAAGAGCTGCTGTGCAGGCTGGCACCATCCACCTTTAGGCTAGAGCCTGGGGCTGCACTGTGGCGCCTCCAAGCCTCAGTTTGACGTGGGTGCACAGGGCCGCTAACCACACGGTCGGCAGTTCAAAACCACCAGACGCTCCTAGGGAGAAAGACGAGGCATTCTGCTCCCCCGAAATATTGAAGTCTCAGAATCACCCAGGGGCAGTTTTGCTCTGTCCAGGAAGGCTGCTTGGAGTCAGAACGGATTTGTTTTTGTCTTTCCTCGTCCTCCTCTCTCTCTCCCTCCCCACCCCCTTTGCCTGGCACTCACTCTTCCTTCTTAACCACCTCTCTCCACCTTCGCCCCTTCATCTTCACCAGGCTAGCCGTTCAGGGACGAAACAGGCCGTCACCTGGCACCCCGGGGTGCCACGCAGGGCCTGCCTGCCCCTCGGCCCTGAGCTGGCAAGAGCACTGGCAGGCAAGAGGGTGGTGGACGTGTCCCCCCACACACACAGTCTTGTATCTCGGACTCGAACTATCAGCCGTCTCAGGACTCCACAACGATCCTGGAGGGGGTGTCTGTCCTGGTGGCGTGTGAACAGATTGGAGCCAGGCTCCCCACTTCCTAGGGGTGGACACCTGTCACCTCAAGTCTCCGCCCGCCCCCCCTGGTTCACGCTGCCGATTCTTTTCCACGGGGCCATCTGCCAAGGTAAATGTTTGTGCTATTTCAAAAACTTACTCTATCACTGTGGGAACCAGAGTGGGCAGAAACCTGTTTTGCTTTCTTCGTCGGAAGGGGGCCGCGGGTGGTGGGAAGGTCTGTTCTCTTTTCCGCTGAGACTTTTAAGCCAGGCCCCGTGTGGCAGCGGCCGAGCTCCCACAATTCCAAAGAAGCTTCTGGCACCTTCTCTCCCCTTCCTGCCTCCAGAGAGAGGCCGCCCTGCCTGAGAAAATCAGATGAGAAGGGGAGAGGGAAGGGCGAGTGGGTGCTTGGGGGGAACCCCACGCTGCCCCAGGAAGCTGAGCCTTTGCAGGTGGACAGGAGGGGACAGAGTCTGCTGCACGTTGGCGCTGAGTCACCTGCCCCGTAAAGGACGAGGGGCTGACCTTCATGGAAACGAACAAAATCGAGGCCCGAGCTACAGGTATACAGATGTCTGCTTGATGCTCAGACCATTGGACGTCACTGTCCCGGGTGAGATGCCCCCTCAGTCCTCTGTGCCAGGTGTGGACTGAGGTGGGCAGGCGGGCAGGCGAGGGGACACGGTGGCTGATGCTGCAGGGTTGGTGGTCCCTCACACTGGAAACCGTTTCCACGGACCCAGCAGTCCCACTCCCAAATATTACTGAGAGGCTCGAAAGCAGTGACACAGATGGACACATGAGCAGACAGACATGTTCATAGACATGTGACTACAAGCCAACACATGTACACTGACAGACATGTTCAGACATGTGTTCATAGACAAACATATGTTCATAGATACACGCATACAGACAGGTGTGCACAGACATGCTCACAGGACACAAACGTGTATACCGACAGACACATGTTCATAAACACATGTGCAAAAACAGGCGTGTGAAGACACACAGAGGCATGTACGGAGACAGACATATGTATCCAAACAGACACATACACAGGCACATGTTGACAGGTCCTTGTATATAACTGACATGTGTACACCAAGAGACATGTATTTATAGGCACAGGATCACAGACACATGTTCATAGATGTGTACACAGACACGTGTATTTCCATTTCCCCCCTGGGGGGAGTGTCGAGCTTGGCTGGGTCACGCAGTGACATTGTAATTTAAAGAAAGCAGAGCCCATCACCGCATGGTGATCTGCACAGAGTATGTTGACATAACCAAGGGTGTCCCAGGACTTGGGTCCACCCCCACCCCCACCCCACCCCACTCCCGACAGAAATAGCATGCAAGGAACCAAGGGGCCAAGTCCACTGCCAGAGAGCCGTGTAGCGTCTTCAAGAGGGCAGGTGTCACTCAGAAGGGAAGCTGGACAGAGAGCAGGGCAGGCTGGGGACTCGATGCCTCTGGGCCTCGGTGCTGGGGCAGAGTGCTCCATGCCCTGTGGACTGCCGGGGAATGAACAGCCAACACGCCCCTCAGCAGGCAGGATGGGGGGACTTGCTCTCACGCACTCTGCACATGCGGTCCCCGGAAAAGGACGTGGCGCTGGATGAAGCAGAGGGTCCGAGGAAAGCCCACAGCCTCACCACTGTGATGTCTGAGCCCGCTGTCGGGATTGCCAGCCCTCCGGCTGCCCCGATGGGGTCTGTGGCCATGTGTGGTGTGCGCCGGGGTGGGGGGGGGGGTCAAAAGGACAGCGTGGGGCTGGTGTCCCTGGAGGAAGCCTCTGAAGGACATGATGAGCCCGCAGGAAGCAGGGCAGGGACCGGAGACGAGGTGTGTTCTCCTCCATTCTCTAGTGAGTGTTTACTGGTTTCCTACAACGTGCTGGGCGTGGGTACTGTGTGTCCCTTCCTTTGAGGAAGAGGGGCTCGTAAAGACAAGCCAGCTTTTGAGTTGGGGGCGCTTCCTCCAGGCCCATGAGCGGTTGCCAAACAGCTCACATTCCCCATGGCTCCGGGCAAACCTCCGGGAGGGGGCGCCTTGTGGTAGGAGCCCCGGGGCACCGCGGGTTGGTCGCGTGTCGGCCTGCAAGGATGGCGGCTCAAGAAAGATGACACTGTCCCTTTGTTCCCACAAAGGATCGCCACGCTTCCGCCTCAACTCGGCGGCAATGGGGTGCAGTGGCAGTGGCAGTGGTTTGTGGGATGCGGTCTTCTCTGGGGCGCAGCAGGGGAGCTCAGATGCTAACCTAAGGGTCTGCGCTTTGAAGCCACCAGCTGATCCCTGGCCACCAGCGTCCAGAAAGATCCCCACGCACGGCGTGGAGTCCAGTTGGGCCCGACACATGAAATTGCCTGGGAGGGTTTTCAAGGCTGCGGATCTTTGAGGGAGCAGGCTACCTCCTCTTCCTCCCTCGGAGAAGCTGATGGGTTCAAACCAATAACCTTCTGATCCCATGCTTAGCTCCCTAAAGACTTGGGACTCCTGTGGGGCTGTGTCCTCCCCCCCCCCCCTCACCTCCTGGAAGGTGGCTGAGGCTGCGCCCACCCGATGACCGTGGACGTGGGGCCTCATCTTTGTAACCATTTAGCCCAGCGGCCGGGGGGTGGACTCGTCCTGTCACTGCTCCTGAGTCTCTTCCCCAGTCGGCTCAGCAAGGCCCTGTATGTGGTTCAGCTGTTGGGGGATCACGGGGTTGGGGGGAACACAGACCCCTCCCTGCCGACCCCGTGTTGGGATTTGATTTGACAGGGAGTCCGGAGTCTTTCTGTTCAGAGTCTCAGGCCTTTGCTCACACGCCAGGCTGGCGGGCAGAGGTCTGGGGGACGTTTCCTGCCTCTGAAGACTCGGTGGGCCCCTCCCCACCCCCATATCATGTGAGGGCTGCGCTTGGACCCCTGCCAAATGCCTGAAGCTTTACATCAGGCGCAGACGTGCCTGTAATCACCGCACACATGCCTCCCTCCCCACCCTCCACCCCCTCCACTCCCAGTCATCTGCTTACTGTCTTCTCGGCTTTGCAGGTTTTCCAGATAGCAGGCACACACGGCTCTTGTTCGGATTTCTCAGAGAAAAGCCAGTTTGTTTATTTTGTGCCAAGGATCTGGTGGGGGGGGGGTCCTTTCTCTTTTCTCCCCTGCCCCCACCCCCATGAAAACTGCCAGGGCCATGCTTAGTAGGGGGGGGGGGGGGGGGGAGAAACAGAGTGATGAGAAGACAATTCAGGCTTGTTGGGCCATGTGGACTTGGGGGCCGCCAAAGGGGTCTTCAGCCGGGCAGCTGGCTAAGACGGACTGAGAAAGACCAACGGTGGGAGCCCACAGGGTCCCTCATCATCCTTTAAGGCCTGTCCAGCATGAGATTGCTCAGGTGCTTGGAGCGGCGGCGGTCCTGCCATTGCTTCTCCTTGGATCCCATCTGGGATGTCTACTCTGGACTTAAGCAAAGGTTCCCCATATCCTGCACCCCAGGAAGGCTGGTGTCAAGGACCAGGGTGACCATGGAGCCATGTGAGGGCTTGAGGCTGCACTGGGGTGGAAGTAGACTCAGAGGGGATGCCAGAGACATCCTGAGAGGCATGAAGTCCCAGCCCAGGGGCCTCCCTCCCCCTGCCCCCCCCCCAGAGTGTTCCAGGAGGCCAGGAGCCCCAGAGGGCTGACTCGGTATTGAGGAATGCGCTGACAGGGAGGGGGTGGGACACAGCCCTTTGCTGTGTGCCTGAAGTCTGTCCTCTGTCTGAAGCCTGAGACATACATCTCAGTGGAAGGCCTTCCCCCAGTTACCTCCGTCCCTGGCCCCCCACCACTTGATCTAGCAGCCACCTGTGTCCTGGTCGGCTCTCGCCTGAGGGCAGAGGTCAATGGAAGTCTGGGCAGACCCAGGGCAGTTAGACTGTGCAGAACTGGAGCCCACCAACCCTTTCTAGATCCCTCAGTCACTCTAAGACTGCCCATTCGCTATTTACTGCCCTCAACAACACAGCTGGCAGTGTTGGACCCTAAGCCTCAAGGCTTGGGATGGACCTCCCTCCCTAGTTCATAATGGCCAGCGTGCCAGGCAAGCACCCGTCCCTGCTTCCCTTTCAACTCATGGGGGTTCTGGGTGACAAGACAAAACTGCCCCCTTGGGGTTATGGGACGTTCGACCTTTCTGGGATCAAACAGCCTCATCGTTCCCCCTCAGAGAAGCTCAACCCACTGAACTTGTGCTTAGCAATTCAGTGCATAACCCACTGCACCAGCGGGGCTCCTCAGGAGTGTGCCCGGTGCCCTCAGGGAGAGGGGACTCTCCAGTCCACACGTTTCAGACAGGATGGTCAAGGTCTCCCTCAAAAACCACTTTGCCCAGCCCTAACGGGTGGGCGACAGTAGCAGGGGTGAAAAAATAACAACCGGTGCTGTGGTAGCAACCGCAGCTCGGCCACCCCAGGTGCATCAGTGTGGCGCTGAGCTCCCAAGACCTGACACCTTTGGAAAGTGCCCTCCGGTCTCTCATCCGGTGGCTCAGACTCTGAGCGGGCTAGAACCACCAACCATGCAGTCAGTGTTCCAGCCAAACTCACTGCCACCGAGGCCGTCGTCACCCACAGGCCACCCTGAGCTCACCGAGCTGCTCACCACTCCATTCGCTGCTGAGTCCAGCCAGGCGCTTCACCGTAGTGCCGCCAGGGCTCCCTGTCTGGCTAACTCACTCAGTGGTTGCTTGAGAGGTCTGTCCTGTGCACGTGTCAGCTTTACATGCCTCACGCTGCTTGACCGTGGCCTGTCTGAGGTATCTGAGGTCCGTCCCAGTGCTCCCGTCATGCAGATGGGACGAGGCGGGCCTGGGAAGGCTCCGTGACTTGCTCCAGCTCACACGGCGGAGAAGCAGCAGGTGCGGTCTCAGGGAGAGTGCACTTCGCCTGTTCCCAAGCTCCCACGACACCTCTGGCTCTCCACTCGGCTCCGTGCGGGGTGGGGGTGCTCAGTGGCTGGTTTTTCGGGAGCAGAGCATCATCCCTGTCTCACAGAGTGCCTCTTGCTGGGCTGGAACACTCCCCCCCTCCCCCGCCCACCTTCCTGGTCAACAGCTAAGTGTGCACCCCGCTGGCATGGCTGCCCAGCCCCCTGCTCCGTGGCCGGCCCACAGCAGGAGTGGGGGTTTCCGAGGGTCAGGCACCAGGGTGTGCTGCGTCCTGAGATTAGATAAGGGCTGCAGGCTGGCAAAGAGCGCAGCAGGCAGCTGCTGCAACATCTGGAACCTGCCTCTGCCTCTCTCGGCGGGCAAATATGCTGGGCTCGGGGCTCTGTGTTTCAGATTCTTTCCTCTCCCCCCGGCACCCCACTCAAAGGATTAAACAGATTGGAGGAAGCAGGATAATGGCATTTCAGTGACAGCCCAATTTTCTCCCCTTCTGGAAAGCCCCTCCCTGCTGCACTCCTGCTTCCTGGGCCCTCTGCTGCCAGCCAGGGCAGCCCCGCTCCCTGGTAGGAAAGCTCAAGGCAATGCAAGGTGGTCCCACCACCCCCAGCCGGGCCGCACCACCCCGTGCTTTTCCAATCGTCCTGAGCCTAGGAGGGCTTTCGGAGAAAGTCACACAGAGGGCTCCAGGGACACGCAGGCACTCCTGCCTCCCCACCAGCAGCTCTGCCCAGGAAAACCAGCCCCGCAGCTCCTGCGAGGCCAGAGCCTGAGCTTCCATGGAGCTGGGACTTCAGGGCACTCTGCTTCTGGGCCACCTCCCACCCGTCTAGAAAATGGTCCTGCAGAGCTTGCCTGCTTGAAGTCAAGCACTCAGGGCTTTCTGTGGTGGGGGAAAGTCCCCGGTGGGGAACTCTTTGGCGCTGGAGTTGGGTCGAGTTGGGGACTGGAGCAGCGTTAGGTTGAGAGTGAGAATTACAGTTCCGATGAGAAGGTGGAGATGAGGTGAAGGTGGAGCCAGGTTGGCTAGGGCTGGAGTCGAGACTGGGGTGAGAGGTATTTATTAAAGTTAGGTTGGCGCTGGGGTTAGAATCAGATCAAGTTGGGCGTTCAACTTGGGGTGGGTTTAGAGTTGGGGATAAGGTTGACTTGGATTGAGGTGGGGAGAACGGTGCTTGGAATTATAGTCCTCCCCGTGACACCTTTGCTTTTTAACATTAAGAGATCTTTTGGTGAAGATTTGCCCCGAGAGGTGCACCATTGTTTCTTGACGAATGCAGTTGGTACGAGGACAATGGAAATCCTTGACAACTTCAGCATCTTCTGGCCTTATCAGTTTGCTTCTTGCTGCACCGAAAACTCCCAGCTGCCGTGGAGTTCATTCTGACTCACAGGCATCCTGAAGGACAGTGCAGACCCAAGGATTCCCAAGGCTGTAAATTTTTATGGGAGGAGACAGCCTCCTCGTTCCCACCATGCCTGATCGGTCCAGTTGTGAGGATTTCTGTTCTCTTTGTGTTGGGGCGTCATCCAATCCCAAAGTCTGTGTTCCACAAGGATCCCAAGAACTCCTGACTCTCAGCTGGCAAAGCTGTGTCACCTGAATACGGCAGGCTGGCCGTGAGTCTTCCTCCAATTCCGGTGCCACGTTCTTCTTCATATCAGCCAGCCTCCTGGGTTAGACGCTCAGCACAAAGGGTCCTACCCTGACCATGCGTCGTCCCCTGGTTTAGTTCGACTAGCCGCCACTCTCCCTACCTACTGGTGCCACAGAAGCACAATGACGTGCTCTGGAAGTTCCATTCATGGCCATGTTACCTATAGTTTGTGTGATCCTCGGCATTGAACTCCCTGGCATAATCAATAAAGCACACAGGAAGATCTTTCTACTTTCTGCTGAGACCCTTCTGTGTCAGGGTCAACAGACCTCACTTTCCTTCGACTCCAGCAAAAATTTACTCACATGGGATATTGATGATACTGTTCAATCATTTCCACCTTCGATTGGATTGATTAGCTTTGGAATGGGCACACATCTAGACCTCTTCAAGTTGGTGGAAGAGGTTTCCAAATGTCTTGGCATAGACAAGTGAGTGTGTCCAATGATAGACCTGTTTGTTCAACATGTCGATTCCTGGAGTCTTGTTTTCAGGTCATGCCTTTAGGACAACTTGGACTTCTTCCTTCAATACCGTCTGTTCTTGAAACGCTAACTATCGACCGATTCTTTTTGTTACAGGGACTCTGTGTGTTCCTTTCATCTTCTTTTGATGCTTCCAGTATCACCCACCATTTTGCCCACAGAGTCCTTCTATGTTAGTCCCGGTAGACTAGAGGAACAAATTTATAGACATGCATATGGGTATAAGGAAAGGGTTTATATACAAAAGGAATGGAATACTGAGAAAGCATCCCAACCCAGTCCAGTTTAAAGTCACAAGTCCGATATTAGCCCATATGCCTGGTACCAGTCTATAATGTCTCCTTCCAACTCATGAAGTCACAGGCCAGTGGGTGCGGAGTCTCAGCGCTGGCGGGGGTCTCCCCATGGCTCCTCACTTCCAGGGCTCAGGGTTCATCAACAGCATCCAGTGGTGGCAGAAACAACTCATTGCTGGCAGGGGTCTACACATGGCCTCTCCAGCTTCAGAGGTTTGGCTCTGTCAGGGCTGCTTCAGAGGTCTGGCTCCATCAGAGCCAAGCCGTGTGGCTTCTCCGGCTCCTCAGATGCTGCCATCTTGTCTTGTCTGTGATTCATCAACTCTGAGACTAACTCCCAACAACTGGGGAAGATAGCTTCTCATCTTCACAAGGGAAATATCACGAGATTTCCCAGAAGTCTCAGGAGAAAGCCATGCCCACATAGAGGCCTCATTGACTACTCAATGGCTATCTCCAGATTCACAGGCCAGACTCCACCCCTACATCTCAATCATGAAATTGACATAAGCACATGACTGCCACACCTTCAATATGTCTACTTGAGGCTTGAATGACGTTTTCAGCTCAAGAAATGCGGGGTGTTGGGGGCGTTATTCTAATGGAGACTGCAGCCCCCAATGCCTCATCTCATGGCTGCGGGACCCGTTGCCACTGACAGACCCCATGTAAGTCTGCTCTTTAGTGCTTGCTGTGGAAGAGGTCGGTTCCTGTGAGGCCCTGGGTGTCAGGGAGGAAGGGCAAGGGTGTCTCTGGGTCATGTCTTGGCCATGTAGGGAGATACCCCAAGGACCCTCATTCTCCAGGATTCCCAAGACAGCCATCTCTCTCTCCCTGCCAGGCTGACATGGCTCTCGGGACAGGACATGGGGTTTCTGAGGGCCCAGCAGGAAGCCTTCTCAGGACCTTGTGGGTTTCACAAGGTGGCCATGAACCACTGACCAGATCCACACATGAGGAGCCCAAGGAAATGCAGACTGAACCCCAGGAGGGAGGGTCTCACGCCCCAGTGGGATGCAGTCCATGGGTTCACAGGGATGGGAGAGGAGGGTAAGCATGGCTGATCTGAAATTCGGGCACTCCCACCATGGGCTTGAGCCCCAGCCCAGCCACTGCCTCAGTGCTGTCTTGTAATCACGGGGCCAGTGCAGCCTTGGGGTCTTGGTGACCATGTCCAGTCTGGAACTGCTCCCCATCCCTGGCTTGGTCAGGCTCTCCCCCCCCCCGGCCCCCACATACCTCAGGGGCCAGCCCAAAGCCCTGGCCAGAGCTACAGAGCCCCTGACATGGCTGACCCTGCTCAGACTTGACAGAGAACTCGACTCCCAGCCGGTCGATCCACCTGGCTTCCTTGCCAGGCATCTCCTCCACCTGAGCCCTGCCCGCCCCCGCCCACCCCCACCCCTCCAGGTGGGTGTTAAAAGAAGGAAAAAGAGGCAAACCTGTGGAAGGTTTGAACACATATGGGCAATTGGACCACCTGCTGGGGACGACAGGCTGGAGCCCTGCAAAGCATTCTTATAGCGTCCATGACCCCACCCCAAATGTGCCTGCCTCGAGGGGGTCCTGGGAAGCCCTCAAATGTGTCCTGGAGCTCACAGGCAAGGAAGGAAGCAGAGGTTCTGGAAGGCCAAGGAATCTGCCCATCAGGATCTGCCCCAAGGGTCATCAGAGTCTGACCCTGACTCTGAACTCCTTCCTGGCCCTGCCTGCACCTCTTAAGCAGGCAGTGACCGAGGAAGGCAGAAGGGGCATCACGGTGCTGGCCAAGAATATGGAAAGATGCACAGAATTCCAGAGAAGCCTTGGGAGAGTCCAGCCGGAGGGCACGGACGGCGAGCCTTTGCCTCATGCACTCTGGACCCGTTGTCAGAAGAGACCAGTCCCTGGAGAAGAACACCATTCACCGGAAGTGGAGGGGCAGCGAAAACAGAGGAAGGCCTTGACGAGATGGCCCGACACCGTGGCCACCCACATGGGCCCCAACTGTGAGGATGACCCAGAACGGGGTGCTCATCCTGCTTCCCAGAGGGTGGCGACGTTGGGATCCAAGGACGGTAACTGACAGCGGTGACAGGGCTGGAGGGTGCCGTGGGGAGACCCACGGGCTCAGCTGCTCAGGAACAGTGACCACGAGTGTATCTACACGAGGACATGTGCCTGGCAAGCTCGCGTTCTCATGAAAACCAGACACCCTGGATCCGTGGAGCTGAGAGGAAGGTCCCCTCCATCCTGAAACCATCGTTACACCTCATGCCCTAATGTCGTCTGCAAGCTGAGCATCCCTGGCCAAGAGGGTTGCCGTGTGTGCTCCCATCAGAACTGGCTGCAAGGAGGGGGGACGGGGAGAAAGGGACACCAGTGCCCGTCCACCTGGGGGGGGGGTGGATGAACGGTCCAGTGGACACCTGATGACTGCTCTGTCAACCTGCACCCAACTCACCTTCTTAAAGGGATAGAAGTAGTAGAACTCTCTCCAAGGGGTCCACTGGGCCACCACAACTCGAAAGGTTCAATAAGAGCTGATAATTCGGACCAGGAGGGTGCAGATGGCTGGGGAACAGGAGACACCCCCTGCCCCCCGCCCCTGTGTCAACATCCACGTAGAAATGGTTGAGTTTTTCACCATGTGCCTTCTCTACCACAACAAAGACAAAACCCACTGTTCTTAAAAAGAGGGGAGACCCAACCCGTGTCTGCAGATGTTAGTTTTACAAAGAGGGTTTCACATCAGCTGGGGCTGGTGGGGGATAGAGAGAGACCACGGGGAGACCGTGAGGGTCCACTAGGCACCCGGCATAGCTCTCCTCTCCCTGGGCCACCCGCGGCTGCAGAACCCCCTCCCCAGCTGTGATGTCACCTGCGGCCCCCTGCACGCAGCAGTCTGGGATCCATCACCGGCCATCTGCCTTCTGATTGTGAGGGCAGTGTGCCTGGCCCCTGGCGCAGGGCCGCCCAGGTGGGGTGGGGGGTGGGGGTCCCTCCAGACTGTTTGCACCGGGAAAACAGTCGTCAGCCTGGTCCCAAGTCTGCCGAGAGCAGCCTCTAACCACGAAGGGCCGGGTTGCCCACAGTCCGATGACCTCGCTCTCTGAGAAAGCACCCTTTACACGATCTGAGGAGATAGGGCCTTGGGTAGCCGGGAGCCAATTTGCGGTGGGAGGCATGGTGATATGACTGTTTTCTTAATAGATTCTCCCCCAACGCACCCCCCCACCCTCCGTGGAGCCCGAGTGCAGGGCTTGGAGAGCCGCAAAGCAACATCTCCCATCAGCTTCCAGAGCTCCCAGACATAAGTCAAATGTTGGCCGGGCAGCCTCGTCACTCTTTGGAAGCCCCTATTTGCGGGACAAGGCAAGGGGCCCACGGAGCACAGGGAGAGGGAAATCCAGTGACCGTCAGCCACCCCTTCCCCACCGAGGGTGACTGTGGGGTCCTCGCCCCGTCTCCCAGAGGCTCAGATGAGCAGCTTGCTTTGGAGAAGTCTAGGCCGCTGAATGGGGGATGCCTGTCTCCCCTTCCCTGGCCCTGGCCCTACGGCGTGTCCCCTTGGGCCAGCAGGTTTCCAGAAGGACCCTGTGTGGAGTGGACTCTGGCTCGTTGAAGCCCCATGGGGCTCAGCAGAGCCACTCCACAAGGTTCCTGAGGCTGGGCATGCAGGCTCAGCCGTTCGAAACCACCAGCCGCCCTGGAGAGAAAGATGAGGCTCTCTACTCCTAGAAAGAGCAGGGGGGCGGCCCACTCTGTCCTGTGGGGTCCCTAAGGGGCAGAGCTGACCGGCTGGTGGGGCGTCCAGTTTGGCGTTTGCAGATTTCTGCGTCTTCCTCTTGACAAGCCTCAGCTCAGGAACAGCCAAGCACTTAACTACAGTGCCCCCAGGGCTCCTTCAGGTGGAGGGTGGGGGGGACATCATGACAAGGGGGGCCCCTGAACATGAAACTTGCTCTTCAGGAAAGGCAACGACTCCCTCCAGGCTCCGGTGGAGTCCCCAGACAGTGACGGGTCTCTGGCGGGGGTCCCTCGGGCCCCTTTGAAAGGGCACTTTCCCTCTGCAGCTGTCTGCTCTCCCGGGTTCCAAGCAACAACGGCCCCTCTCCGAGACTCTGACACATTTATCATGCCTCCGGCCTGCTGCCCATTCATCACCCACTGCCGTGGGTATCTCTCCCATTGTCGTATTGAGCGGCTGCTTCACCCTTATCAGCAGTGCCGTTTTCAATGTCTTGTCGTTCTAGCCAGACGTGGAGTTTCCTGGAGGCTGGACAGTGTCCACCTGTCTGTCTCCATGCCTGCCTCACCGTGACCCTCAGACAAGGGGCTGGGTCCCGTCTTAGCAGCTACGTGTTTTACATGCAAAGTGCTTATTTGGCCCAGGGCCTGGCAAGCTGCTCCTCCTCCCCCCCCCCCGCCACCAGCTAGCATCGTGACACAAGTCTTCTCAGGCTGGCCCCCTGGAGTACTTACTGAGCATCTGTATGTGCCAGAGGGGCCTGGTGGCCGAGTGATAGTACATTAGTTGGCCAAGCACAAGGCCAGTAGTTTGAAACCACCAATCCCTTCTTAGGAGAAAGAACTTTCTAGCCCCTTAGAAAAACCCACCGGGGCAGTTCTACCCTGTCCTGTAGGCTCACTTCAGTTGGAATCAAATCAACAGCCCCTGGTTCAGACTTCTGCTCAGGGACTGAGCATGGCAGGGCTCCAGGAAGACAGAGTCTTGGAAAGGAGGAAGGCAAGGGGAGGGAAAACCTGGCTGCCGTCTCACCACCCTGATGTGTCCCATCTGTGGACCTAAGGATGACAATGCAGGCCGGGGCAGAGCAAGCAGGACCCACTCCCAGGCTGCACATTTCACCATGCAAGTCTCCTCCTTCCGAACCACGCCTCACTGTGGCCGGGACTTGATGGCCCTCGTGGGCTCCATTCTGCAGCCCCTTCCCAGCAGAAGTCTGCACCAGGGGCAGCTGAGACCAGTCCAGGAGCCCCGAAGAAAGGAGATCCACCTGTGCCCAAGGACACCCCTGGACGATGGGTTCCCTGTCAGCCCTGCAGCGATAACAATGGCCGAAAGACCCTGTCCTGGCCCCAGGGTGGCTTTTGAGAAGCAAAACAAGTGAAAAAGCAGAGGTAGAAAGAGGCATGTATTATCATTATCATCATTATTATTATTTTCTGCCGTAGACTCTGAGGGGACTTTGCCTGCATCCAGGTCCAAGAGTGAAGAGGGCAATGCCCAGCTTCTCCTGGAGCTGTCCACATCAGCCTGTTAGCAGCAGGTGCCCCAGACAGCTCAACCCCGAGGAGGGGCCAGACCCCCCTCCCACCAGAGTCACTGCCACAGTGGTAATGAGCACCGGGCAATGGTTGTTGCTAGTGCCTTCTCCTCTGGGGGTGCAGGGACCAAGGGCAGCCTCAGATACTGGGGAGTACTCCCTGCTCCTACTGTACTCTTCTCTATGGGGTGCTAGGTCTAAGAGCAGACTTGGGTAGACTTGGTGTGACGGTCATCTGCTTATGTTAATTTCATGATTAAGATGTAGGGGTGGAGTCTAGCCTGTGAATCTGGAGATAGCCATTGAGAAGCCAATGAGGCCTCTGTGTGGGCATGGCTTTCTCCTGAGACTTCTGGGAAATCGTGCCATATTTCCCTCGTGAAGATGAGAAGCTATCTTCCCAGTTGTTGGGAGTTAGTCTCAGAGCCAAGGAACTATGGATAAGACAAAATGGCAGAGTCCAAGGAGCCAGAGGAGAAGACACACGGCCTTGCCCTGATGAAACCAGGCCTCTGAAGTTGGAGAGGCCACCTAGAGACCCCTGCCAGCACTGAGTTGCTTCTACCACCACTGGATGCTGTTGATGGACCCTGAGTCCTGGAAACGAGGAGCCATGGGTAGACCCCTGCCAGCACCGGGACTCTCCACCCACTGGCCTGTGACTTTGTGAGTCGGAAGGAGACATTATAGACTGGTATCAGACATATGAGCTCATATCGTACTGGACTAGGTTGGGATGCTTTCTCAATGTTCCATTCCTTTTGTATATAAACCATTCCTTTATATCCATATGCTTGCCTATGAATTTGTTCCTCTAGTCTACCTGGATTAACACACTTGGGTACTGAGGGACATCTGTGCACCATGGACTGCGGCTGCTATAAGACCGCTATTAAAACGAAGAAGAACCCACACTGCTATTAAGTTGGTTTTTCAGAGCAACCCTGTGGGACAGGCAGCATCAACCCCGTCAACCTTCTTATGAGAGGACAAACCCTTGTCTTTCTCCATCACAGTAGCTAGCGGCTGCCCTGGCTTTGGCTGTCCAGCCTGGACTCATTCTGCCAGCAGGATTCCTCCACCACCCCCGTGGTCCCTTGAGTTGCGTCCTACCAAAATGTATGTCCACCAAGACCTTCAGAATGTGAGCCCTGTGACCATGGGGTCTTGGTGGGTGGAATGAGGTAAGCATCTTGGGAGACAAGCATCTTGAATATAGCTCACTGAGCTGCTGTCCTTGTAGGAAGAAGGTGAGTGAGGCAGCCATTAGCCAAGACTGCTGGCAGTGAGCGGGAGTTGGGAGAGACAAGGAGGGCTACTCTCCTAAGGCCCTTTGAGCACGTGTGACCTTGCCAACAGCTTGACCTTGTACTTCTGGTTCTAGGTAGAATGCCAAGCGAATACCTTCCGGTTGCTTTAAGTCCCCACCTTGTTGCACACCATGACCGAGACAACACAGAGGAGTCCAAGTCCCAGGCTCCTTGGATGACCCTGGCAAGACCTCAGAAATGAGTCTGGAATTCGGCTGCTAACTGCCAGACTTCAGAAGATGGGTGTGGCCAAAATTGGACGTGGAAGGGACTATGCCAGGCTACATGGAGTGCTGGTCGCTGTCAGAACATGGAGAGAATGTGTATGTGACCTAGAGATCATTTGAGATGGAGAACCATCCATCACGGCCTTTTGCAGATGAGCGTACATCCAAAGGCGTGTACATCCAGCTTGGTTTCCTACAGTGGACCGGGTGCTCTGAAATGGTTGTGGCCATAAAGGCCTCTCAGAACATCAGCAATTTTCCTGCCCCAAAGAAAGCGCACCCCCCGCCCCCCGCCCGAGCCCACCGTGGGGATTAGATCTTGCCTTTCACCGGACCCTCACCTGCTTCCTCTTTGGCCCTCAGTCAGGGCTCCAAGGTAAAAGAGCATCAGGTCCTAAGAGGCAGGTCTGAGGTCAGGTGGTCCCTGGGTTCGAACGCTGCCTCTCTTGCTTACTGTGTGTGCTTGTGCAAGGGCTCCCAGGACCTCCATTTCCATCTGTGAAGCGGACGCGGTCCGAGGGCCGTGGGGCTGCGTGTTCACTGCAGTGAACCAGGGAGTCTTCATTCGGACTTCATCTCCTATTGGCTGCCAGATCAGTCGCTTAAGCAAAGCGGAGTCCCACGGACCAATCAGAATGAAAGGGTGGGCCCCAGGGTGACTTGTGGGGGTCGGCCCCAATGTGGGGCGGGGGGCCTCGTGTAGGTAGGGATAGAACACGGCCCGGCCTGGAGCCCACCCAAGATCAGTGGCTCAGACCACTGGGAAACAGAGGGTCTCCACAGACTGGTCTCCAGGAGTGAATCTGGAACCTCAGCCGACAGATGGACGGACGGGCGGATGAGGAGGTGGCTGGGCCCCAGAAAGGAGCGTGAGCAGCCCCTCCTCAACTACTCCCGCTCTTGGCAAGGCACGGGAGACATTCAAAACCCATTGGGCTCTTAATTGAGGACTTCCTCGGGGGTCCCTTTATTGACAAGGGACCCCCCAGTCAGCTGTGGAGAAAGGGGCCATGAGACAGGGAGGCAGTGCTGCCGGCGCTCAGGGGAGAGAGCAGAGCTGTGTGGAGCACCCTGAGACCAGAAGACGCTCCTGGTCTGCCCACAGTACCTGTGTGGCCGACTGGGGCACTGAGGTCCCCGTTCAGGAAATCACCACTCCTGTCTGCCTTCGTGCACAGGCGCCTGCCTCCCCCCGCGCGGGAAGGTGAGTCAGCCTCTCTGTGATGGACAATGTGACAGAGGCAGCCCTCCGTGTGTGGGAGGCTGCCAGGTCAAAGGGTCCAGTGCCCATATTGTCTTCTGGAGAAAGGAAAAGTACCGCTCAGCCCGCAGCTCGGGGGCACGGCGTGGGCGTGATTTACTGGTCCGCAGGGCAGCGGGGGGTCTTGGTGAATCAGCTGAAGCCTCCTCTTCCACCGAGACAGCAACAAACTGGGCCCTCCCTGCACGCAGTTTTCCCAGATCTGGGGAGCAAATAAGAAACCCCAATGCAAGAAGAGCCAAGATCGAGCCCTGCCCGGTCCTGTGTGAGGAGCTGTGCAAGAGAATTTTCCGAAAGACCTGTGAGATCCCTGCCTGCCTTCCCTCTCAGCAGCAGGACC
>PVJH01026573.1:0-29929 GCA_004026705.1 Nesogale talazaci
TTTTTTTTTTTTCGTTTTTTGTTTTAGGCATCACTGCCCTGGTGGTGGGAGTAGGAGGCCCAGTCTTTGCTCCTGGGAGCCGGAATTGAACCTCCATCACAGTGGGCCGCAGTCCCGCGCACAACCACTATGCCACCGGGGCTCAGCCCATGATATTTCTTTTAAAAAGTAATAAAATTAACTTTAGATATTTCTTTTAAAAAATAAAAGTGTTGGGCCTCCTACGCCCACCAGAGGGCAGTGATGCCCCCAAAACAAAAAACAAAAGTGGAATAAACTTAATGGAGATAGAAACTACTGCCATCTAAAATGTTTCCTAGGAATACTTCATAAAGTGGGAAATGGTTATTTTGGTTGTTTGTTTTTTGGTAGGCATCACTGCCCTCTGGTGGTCGTGGGAGCTGCTCCTGGGAGCTGCCGCTGGATTTGAACCACCAAGTTTGTGGGACACAGTCCCGCACTCAACCACTTAGCCATCGGGGTTCAGCTCGAGAAATGGTTATATATTTTAATATTGTACATGAAATATTCCAAAGTAGAATCCAAATTGTTGTTCTCATAGTAAGGTATGTTAAATATATGTTATAAGATAAATATAAAATGTAAGTAGAAAACTAAGCACTGTTATGTTTTCAGGTTTATTTTTAGTCAGTGATTTTAATTTTTTTATACTTTTCTCTATCTTCAATGTTCCTTACATCAAAGACAAATTAATGTAGGAGGGAAAAAAGTATCAATAAATATGTTTAAAAAGAGAAATAAAGCCTTATGAATGTACAGAAAGTGATTTTTACAAAATAATGAAAATAATACATCAAGGTTAAAACCCAAAGGGTGGCACACATGTTTTGGAAGCTGAACTGCATTGCTTATCACTGTGTGAAAGTAAAGCCTGGCCTGTATGCATCACAACCAAGAACAGAGGGGCTGGGGCTCTTTTTTATTTATTTATCTATTTATCTATTTTTAGGCATCACTGCTCTCTGGTGGTGGGAGTAGGAGGCCCAGCCCCACTGCTGGAATTGAACCTCCGTCCCAGTAGGCCGCAGTCCCACGCACAACCACTACGCCACTGGGCTCAGCCCGAAAATGATTTTTTAAAAAGGAAAATTATCTGATATCTTTGTACAGAACTTCATGAGACTCATTTTTTGTTCAGAACTTTACATATTGCTTTCTTGTCTAATGCAGCTTAGTGCTACAGAAGGCAGAGTGCTTAGCTGTAACTGTCTTCCCCTACCTAAATACGTGCAGAAGCATTTATCTTTGAAATTCTAGATGTCTAAGTAGAGAGTCCTTTTTAAAAAAATCCATTAAATGAATAGTTGAAATGTGGGAAAGGAATACTCCAGTAATGCTAGTTCAAGTGCAGTACAAACAAATCCCATGCAACAGTAAAATAACATCCCTGTCTTCAAACGCAATCCCTAAGAATGGTTTAATACAGCCTTCCCATAATAGGCTAAGCCAGTAGTTCTCAAAGTGCTGTCCACAGAACCCTGGGGATCCCCAGGTTCAGGGTGCCTGCCAAGTCCAGGCTATTTCATAACCCAGAGAGTGCTGGCCCTTTCTATTCATTCCTGTGTCTACATTTGCATTGCTGGTCCCTTAGCATGAATCAAGGCAGCCACACCAAACTGTATGTACTCAAAAAAAAAAAATCACCCAAAACCAAACTCCCTATGAATGTCAACACTCATAGCCAGTGAATGTCAAGCCACACCAACCCTAGGGAACAGGGAAAACGGCTCCTGTGAGCTTCTGAGACTTCAGCTCCCTTGGAGAAGCCGGTGGATTCAAACTGCTGATCCTGTAGTTCGCAGTCCGACACATAACCAGTGTATGTGCTCTGGTGACTATTATATTCTTCAGTGCTATCTGAAACCAGACCGAGCCCCTCCAAATGAAGACTAAGACACGGCAAAACAAAGCAAAGAAAAAAAATGACAAAACCAAAAAGACCAAGTGATTTAAGTTCTCCTAGCTGAAGCAGAAATAGTAACTGATTTTATGAAATATGAAATTTCTTAACCTTCAAGGACATGTTTTAATATTCTGTGTGAAAAAACAGTAAGTGCCCATAAAGCACTGCTGTTCTATAACACGGCACAATGATGACGTCAAGAGAGAAGTACATGTGCAATTGAAGTGCACGGTGAACTTGCCACTGTCTTCATAGGATGGTTGGTAAACCAGGAGGCCATGACGGCCATTTTCTCCGAGATGGGTAAGGTGAAGATGGCACCTCTTAAAAACGGATCATGGCCCAAAAAACAAAAACAAAAAAGGGCTGAGCCCCGGTGGCGTCGTGGTTGTGCACGGGACTGCGGCCCACTGGGACAGAGGTTCAGTTCCAGCAGTGGGGCTGGGCCTCCTACTCCCACCACCGGAGAGCAGCGATGCCCAAAAAACAAAAACAAACAAACAAACATGGATCATGTCTGCGGCCAATGAGAAAAGCCGGGTTTTCAAGCAGAATGACACTTTGGGGGAAAGTGTGCACCCACTACCATAACCAAGTTAGTTCATCCAGAATCCTCCCAGCCTTCTCTGATGGGCTCATGTTCACCTTTGTGATCCTGTGTATGATATGATGAACAGAGGGGAAAGGGCAGAGATGTACAACCCAGGGAGACAATAGTGCCCACATAACCCAGGTGGAAGGTTACAACACTCTGAGTAGGCAAAAGATCCGTTCACGCAATAGGAACCAAGGGATGCCACTGTCACAGAGCACGCCGGATCCACGGGCCCACGGTGTCAGAGTCCACTTGTGGCATTTTGGTGGGACTTCAGAGAATGTCCTTAAGCCCCTGAAAGGGGTAGGAGGACACTGGCACATGGACAGTTTTTCTTCAGCTGTGCCCACCACATAGCAAAAAGTAGATCATGAGAATTTAGTTCTTTTGTAGGTCTGGGCGATTTGTAAAAACAGAAGCTGATACTGCTCTAATTCTTTTGTTTCAGAAAACATTTTTCATTAAAAAAAAAAAATCTCTGGGGCTGAGCCCCGGTGGCGTAAGTGGTTGAGTGAGGAATTGCAGCCCGCGGGCTTGGCGGTTCAAATCCAGTGGTGGCTCTCAGGAGTGGCACTAGGTAGCACCCATGACCACCAGAGGCAGTGATGCCCACAAAATAAATAAATAAATAAAATTAAAAAAAAAATCTCTGAAGATGTTTTGGGTTTAAGGCTGTCATTTTAAACTGAGTTAATAAAATTTTACAAATAACTGCTTTAATTTATATCATGGTGACTATTGAAAGATAAAACCCAGAAGAAAAAAAAATTTCTCTTGAGTCCTTCACACACATTGTTAAGTGTACACATCGTCGATCATTCCTGAGACCCAAAGGCCTGAGCAGCGCCCTTCGTTGTCGGGGGCCCCAGAGTCAGTTCCAACTCCCAGCTGCTCTGTGAACAGAAGGGGGAAAACTGCTCTGTCTTGCACGATGCTCACAGTGATCATTATATTGGAACCCATTGTGGGAGCCGCTGTGTCAACCTGGGCATGCATGCACACGCACACATGCCCGCCTGTAGATTCATATAAATGTATGTATGTATTCTCATGAGTATCATTTGCATGGCAGTGCTGGGCCCACTATGCCAAAGTTCCCAGTATGCACCATTTCCACCACTCCTCTGGCTCCTTCCCCATCATCAGCGGGTTTTTTCCCTCATTGGAGACTCGGCATTTCATAAGGTGACCTGTCTGCTGTCCCTGACAGCCATGGCACCTGTCAGAAGTTGCCTGTGAGTTCCTGTAGAGGGCAGCTTAGCACAGCGCTCTGACTATAAGCAGCTGGCTAAGAAACACTGTCGGCAGAGTTTACACAGTTGCATATGACCCAGAGTTAGGTTTGGAAGGAAGACATTCAAAGTGTAAGTTTCTGGCGGGCCACTGGTTCTGGCTCAGAGGGTGAGGGTGTTGCACGCACCGCATTTTCCTTCATGTATCTTCAAATCTGGAAGCAGAAGTCACTAGCCAGCTGTGTGTTGCTCCTGGCACACTACCGCCACTTTTCTTGTTTCCTCTTATTGGTTGCCTTTATGGGAATCATGTGGAAGGAGATCCATTGGGTACAACTAGCTTGCCGCCATGTTAACCGACAGTTTGTGTTTTCTTCAGAAGGATAGAAATCACACCACACAACAACACTCACCTGCTCGGGGCTCATATAGAGCTTGGTCCCAACTTGTCCTGTGTGTCTGGCATAAGCGGGCATCGGCGTCAGGACCATCTGCTCTTCCTCATCCTGATCCATTGCAGTCACTAGTCCGAAGTCTCCAACCTTTACCACGTCATCCATTGTGAAGAATATGTTGGAAGGCTGGAAGAATAAGAGGAAAGAGAACTGTTGGTGTGTACTCAGGCAGAGAAGGAAGGGGAGAGAATGAGTTAAATGGCACGTATATGATATGGAAAATACAATAAACAACATCCTAAAGGTCAGTTCTTTTTCAAATAGTCAAATATAAAATAAAGACAATTCCTTGATGCTCGCTAAGACTTGTGCATCAAGAACAGTGGCAAACAGCGCTAAGGTGTTTCTATCACCAATGGATACTGCTGATGGACCCTGAACCCTGGAAACAAGGTGCCACCAGGAGACCCCTGCCAGAGTCGGGACTCTGCACCCACTGGCCTCTGACATCGTGAGTCAGAAGGAAACTTTATAGACTGGTATCGGACATATGGGTTAATATCAGACTTATGACTTTGAACTGGACTGGATTGGGATGCTTTCTCAGTGTTCCATTCCTCTTGTATATAAACCTTTCCCTTATCTCCATAAAAAAAAAAAAAGAACAATGGCAAAAGGTAATGGCATCTATTGAACACTTCCTTCAAAGAGGTCCTATTCTCCCGGGTCCCGAGTAGCCCCAATATTAGATTCATATCTACCCTCCTTGGGTAAATTTCTCTATGCATATGATATAAGCCTTAATAATGATAACAGAAATAATAATACCAAACACAGAGAACACTTGCCAGGTGTCAGGCACTGTTAACAGCAGTTTACTACAATGAGCTCATTTCCTCCTCACAATTGCACAGGTAATGCCATTTTTCAGGTAGAGAGACTGCAGCCTAGAGAAACTGAGTCCATTGCCAAGGGTTCCTGATCTAGTAAGTGGTGGAGCAGGGATTGAAACCATTCGAGTCCAGGCATCTGGTTCCATGAGCAAAGGGCCCGCCCTTGTGATACCCTGGTGCTTGTCCGGCACTCAGCATGCTTATTTCTGGCCCTAGAGGAGTTTATCGCTAACCCAGGTATTTCATGAATGAGTGAATGCAACCAACAGAGTGACTTTCTGGTTGAAGTCTGAGAGGGGGGAAGTAGACTTTCAAGGGACATGAGGGCCCTAACCTGTGACTCTCTACCACCTCCTAGAGTCTACATCCACCCCCAGACATCTGTCCTGAGTTTCAAACGCTCAAATGCAATCGTTTATAACATAGGCTTAACTTCATACTCAACACATCCTCTGTGAAAACTGAAACCAACCTCAATGCCTTGAACTGATGCCGACTCACAGAGACCCTCTAGGACAGGGCAGAAGTGCCCCTTGTGAGTTTCCAAAACTCTTAACTATTTGCAGAGCAGAAAGCCCCATCTTTCTTCCACATAGCTGCTGGACGTTTCGAACTACTGACCTTGGGGACTGCAGCAATATCACCACAATGCTACCCTAATGACTACATTCCCTACTCCTCTCACTCAAGTCAACCTGGCCGTGACTCATCGTACAAACAGGAAGCCACGTGGCGCATGAAATTGAATTCTACAGGTTCCAATACTGGTAGACAAAATAAAGTTCTACTCTCAATTTCCCCGATGTTGGCTCTGAAGCAAGGAAAATGGTGTGTACAAAGAAAATCTACAGTGTTAACCTGATGCTCTCCCACAAATCACCTATGTACCAGGGGAAGTAACAGATTATACTGCCTCAAATGTCATCTTTGTGTCCCTTTCCCACCTTCTGATGTCAGTTATGTACTTAACACCATGAGAAGGCAGCTTTCTGGTTCTCCAGTATGTCTCCATGAGCAATATTGGCTTTACTATGAGAAATCCCTTTTTCTTGATGAGTAACAACCAAGTCTGTGTATCCGCCAGTCATCCTGGTTCCAGAAATTGCCTAAATCCAACAGCAGAATCCTATGCTGTAATGAGCTGCTGGGATTGGTGCAAGGAGGGGTACAAAGTCTTGGCTTATGGGTAGTAGTGAGGCAAAAGAGACTTCTTCCTAGTCCCGCCTCATCCGTTTTCCAAAGACTTAAAAGAAGAGCAAAAATATATGGTCCCAAGAATTGCTACTACTGAAAGTACCATGAACTGCCAAAAGAACGAATAAATTGGTCTTAGAAGTAGTATAGCCGAGGCTCTTTAGAAGCCAGGAAGATGAGACTTTGTCTCGTGTGCTTTGGACATGTTATTGGGAGCAACCAGTCCTTCTCCATGCTGGGGAAAGGATTATAGTCCTGGAAACCTTACACTAGGCAGCAGTGCTACTCTGTCCGAGGGGTCACAATGAGTCAGAATAGACAAGGACAGTGACTTAGGTTTTGTTTGGTATTTTCAGTAATGAGAAAATCCACTGGGCTTTGGACCCAGTGTAGTAGAAAAAAATAATCGACAGGAAGTAAATTTGGAGAAGGAGGGACTGGAAAATACTGATGACAGACAGAAGAATGACCAAACTCTACAATAGAGAGAGCCTAGAGGGTTTAACATTGAACTTAAAGGCTAAAGTCAGAATGCAGCATACTTTCTTGAACAGGAAATACAAAACTCGGGAGCATTTTCCCCCCTTCTAACACATAAGAAAGCTTTAAAATGAATTGGTTTTTTAGAAAGGAATAAAACCTTTATGATTTCTAAAGAAAACTAAGGGAATTTTTTTTCTTGAAATGTCCTAGAGTAAAGAAAGGAAGATCCTCCAACATCGTAGCCTGAGACAACCATCCACCAATATCTCACTCACATTAGAGAATCATTAGAGGAAATATTTATCACTATAGAAAACATAGTTGGGGGGGGGGGCCCTGAACCCTGGTGGCATAGTGGTTGTGTGCGAGACTGCAGCCCAAAGGGTTGACGGTTCAAATCCAGCAGCAGCTCTCCAGGAGCAAGGCTGAGCTTCCTACTCCCACCAGGGCAGTGATGCCTCAAAAACAAAACAAAACAAAGCCCCCAAACAAAAAGAAAACATAGCGGAACTACCTTTCAGTTTGCTGTTTTATGTGAGCAAGTGAAATGACTTGGAATGGCTCTTCAATCCCTCCCACCAAATAGGGTGTGCGAAACTCTGATGGGAGGGCTGGTTAGTTTTGCCATTCTAGTGAGTGTAAAGTAAGCAGCTCAGAAGCAGAAGCGGAGAATTCTAGGACTGAGTGAATGGGGTGGAGTTAAGCCTGTCAATCAGGTGGCAACTGGACTGGAGGATGACCAAGATCAATGCCTCTCTTTCACCCTGGAGGCACGACAAACACTCGCCCTCTGCTGACACCACCCTGAGATCTGCCTGAGTCCTGGCAATGTGTCCACCACCATTGCATCCACAAGACTGTGCACCCACCAGCCTGTGATCTTCCTGCATCACTGTCTGTGGCTTCGTGAGTCCCCAGAGGGATTTGTGGACTAGAGTTGGACTTAGGAACTAGTACTGAACTTAGGGACTTGAGTTGGACTGGGGTAGAATGTTGTCCTGATATATATAACTATATATAACTTTTTGATATAAAGCTCTCCCTTACATTAAAAAAAAAAATCCGAGGACCATCAAGAGCCACCAGTGAAGTACATCCAAGATCCCTGCATGGAGAGGTGGTAGTCATCAAGGTAGCAGCACCCAGTGCAAAGCACACAGCAAGTGAAGAAGAGCATCTTCAGACATCAGCAGCCTTAAAGGAACTTTAAAACACAGGAGCAGAGGCTGGGCCTCCTATTCCCACCACCAGAGGGCAGTGATGCCCCCAAAAACAAAAAACAAAATAAAACAAAACAAAAAACACTTGTCCACGTAGGTCAGAGGCCTCAAGGATGCATGATTGAAAGGTCAAGGACCAGAAGGAGAGATTTGCTTGCTGGTTTAACAGAAAGGAGGCATTTTGGATAAAGGGAATATATGCCTAACCTTACTGATCCTGACTTGTAGTCTGCTTCTTCCATAATAAAGGCCCATAATTGCAGGGATTGTTGGAGACTTCTGTGTGGACACTGCAGTGGGTTATTAAACCCCAAGGAGAAGTAGCGTGCTTTGGGAGGGGTGTTCTGTAGTAGATAGGTTAGGAAGTTGGAGGGTGGAGGCATATCTGAACTCTCCCTCAAAGGAATCATTCTTGGACAGAGGTGGGGGGTTGGATCCTACTTTCCCCTTTCCAGCCAGAAGAGGTCAAAAATAGCCGCCACACCATTTGCTCACTATGTATTACAAGTGTTAAATAAAATGTGCACATTAGCTAGTTGGTTTCTACCGCATGATAATAAGTTATCAGATTCAAACTTAAAATATTATCTTTCAGGTTAGGGGTGCCTACCCTTCTGCTGTCTTCTCCCTGCCAACAAAAATGACAAATTTATGAAATGTTCAGTCAGTGCAGGACCATTCCAGGCAATTAGTTTGGATCCAAGTCTAAATCACGAATGCATTACAAGACTCTTGTGGAGAGGTTCATGCCCCACTGTAGGAAGTTGGTGTTCTTTAGCAAAACTCTTTTTACCCAATAGTAAGGCCAGGGTTAAATAGAATGTCCCAAATAATTCACAATAGAGCAAGATATACCAAAAGATTATGGGCTTCTAGACCCTGAAGCAATGATACAGTCTTATAGACTCAGGATCCCTGGTGGTGCTGTGGGTGGGATGTTAGATTGCTAAATCACAGGTCAGTGGTTCAAGCCCACCAGTTGCTCTGAGGAAGAAAGATGGTGTCTTCTTCCATAAAGATTTATGTTCTTGGAAACCCTATATGGGGTTGCTAGGAGTTTGAATCAGACTGATAGTAGTAGACTTGTTTGGGGTAACACACAGTCACATATCATAGATGCCCATTACGCTCTTGTCCCCGCAAAGTACTTTTGTTTTCTCTGATTATAACTTTATACTCTTTTCGACAGAGGTGCTTCATGGAGCGGTGGGTTATGAGCTGTGCTACTAACCAGAAGGTCAGCAGTTTGAAACCACCGGTTGATCCAGTGGAGAAGGTGAGACTTTCTGTTCCCCCACAGATGGACAGCCTGGGAAACCCACAGGGGCAGGTCAACTTTGCCCTACAGGGTGGTCATGATGAGTCGGGATCAACTTGACGGCAGTGAGTTTGGTTAAGATTTTGTACTTGGTTTGTTCCCTCTCTCTTCCTCCACCATGCCAACTCCCTTAGGGTGAGATCTCTGTAACTTCTGCAACACACAGCACTGGCCCTTATGCACAGTTATCAGTAAAAAGAAAAAAAGTATCCCTGGGGCCTTTGAGGGGACTCTGACTCCTGGTGACCCAGGTGTGTCTGAGTAGCGCCGTGCTTCCCGGGGTTGCTCACGATGGACTTTTCAGGACAGATCACCTGGCCGTGGGGTGGGGTGAACCTCCCTCTTTCTTTCTGGATGGCAGCTGAGTGTGCTATACATTTGCACCCTGCAAGGGGCATCTTATACACTATTTAGCAGGTACTGTGAAGTTAACCTCCATGTTTCTCACAACACACAGGAGGACGGGGCTTTCTCTTCCTGTAAGCACAGGCGCTGCAGTCTGGGGAGCCCTCAGGGGCACTGCTGCACGGTCCTCCAGGATCGTTACCAGTCAGAACGGACCCGATGGCAGGAATGTGTGGCTGTTCTACAATAGAGAAGATACTCCTTCCATTTCATTCACATGTGGGTGTTTACAAATATAACTGGGTAACGTTGAAAATAGGAGACATTTTCTAATTCTACTCCCTGTTGTCTCCAATGCTTCTTCTTCTTCTTTTTTAATGGTGTGGGGGGTGCCTTCTGGAAAAACTGGAAGACCTGCTAGACAAGTTCTGAAAGAGCTGTAACACTTCCAACTTTTCAAACACACGCAAGCATGTAAAGAATTACTGCTGATTTGGAAGAGAATAACTTTGGCTGAATTACCTACCTTGGAGCCTGGAACAAAAGTTGGTGGTCACGATAAACAAAATTTAAAATGCTTAAATGGGCCCAACTCTATCAAGACTCGAAGCCACTTCAATCAGACAGCTCGTGCAAATCTTTCTAGAGTCACTGCCTGCCTACTGGCCATCAGAAGGAGCATGGGTTTGATCTCTGCACATTTGGGAGACACTGCAGGGTTGGTTCTGGACCACAATAAAGTGGGTAAAAATCTTGGGGGGGGGGTGTTTCCCACTGCACATAAAACTTATCTGAGGCAATTTATCATATTGTATTACCACAGTATTGCATGCACTAGGCATAGAATCAAAAGCTTGAGAACTGCAAGCGATCATCTCTGTGGCCACGCCACCTTTTCCCATCCATTTTCACACCCCTCCTTCACAGTCTAGGCAGTTCTGAAATGGGGGGGGGGGAGGGCAGCGTGCCTAAATTACATCATCTGCCCCAATCCAAAGCTGGCTCAATAAGATGCCCCTTCCCCTTTGGTCTCCCTGCTGTCAGTAAGGATCTGAGCACTCATGTCAGGGTAACTGAAAGGCATGGAAGAAATGGGGTATACATGTGGGGGATTCAAAGAGTTTGCAGAAAATGAAAGGATGCCTCTCTCTCCTCCCCCCCCCGCCGCTCCCAAGCCACCCCCCTCCCCAACCTCTTTGAAGGCCCATGAGGGGTCTGGGAATGCTCTTTAGAGTACACCGAACCTAGCACATTCCACAGCAGAACGCATGATTAGCCTGAAAACTTTCCACGTGTGCCACTTCTTGTTTCTGCAGCAGGCCAGACCTGTTAGGCTACTTCCCCAGACCCTGGCCCCCTGAAGTCCTGACTCTCCTCTGCTCTGAAGGGTGCGAGGCTTTCAACTCCTGTACGAGCTCCAATCTGCCCTACTGGGTTGCTGGCGGTGGGCAGCGACTCAAAGGCGGCACGTTTGTGGTTTTTGGTTCTGCAGATCCTGCTCTGAGGTCCACAGTGTCAGATCAGAACCCTGGGGCCCGCGGTGGTGGCACCCAATACAAACCTTGAGGTCCCTGTGCATGAGTCCTTTACTGTGCAAAAACTCCACTGCCTCGGCTATCTGCAGGAAGATGTGCAGGCACACGGTCCTCTCCCTCTCCTCGATGGTGCAGCGCCGGTTCATCCAGTCTTTGAGGTTTTCCTTCCTGCACAGCTGCATCTGAATGTAAAGATACACCTTCGGGGAGCTGGGCTGCAGTTTCTCGGCAGTGGTTTTGGTAAGGTCTAAACTCAAAGTGGTCGGTCTTGGAGGAGACACAGACAAGGTGGGCTCGGAAGAAGATTCGCTGCTGGAATGCTCGAGGCTGGCTAGTTTATGAGCATAATGGTTGCTGATATGGAGTTGGTTCGTTTTGAGCTCGTCTTTGCTGGAGGCGTTATCACAGCCAGAGTCTTCAAATACTATCGAGGAGGAAGTTCGCTCCCTCGTCTGCACGTAAGAGGCTTCCGAGGGGCAGAGCTCAAAGGAGTGCCCCTCGTCATGGCCATCCATCGTCCCATCCTCCACCTCGCAGTCTGTAAGGCAACTGTCCTGGAGGTTGTACACTGGATCCAAGGACCCACTGATGTCTGCTTGGTCAGTTCCCGGGAATTCCACTGGCGAGAACTGGCTCTCAGACGAACTTGATTGGCCACAGGAAATGCCTACCGAGAACGACCTGCTTCTCTGCGAAGGAGCTATGATTTCAATATGTTCTTTTGTCGAGAAGGGATCCATCCTGCGTATTTTCACCGAGGGGGCGTCCATCGGGCTCGGGGAGCTGAGTTGCCAGTCTGTGCTGGAAGTGGATGGGAGAAAAAGAGACAAGAGTGAGTGGATGTTGGTTTGAACTGTGTCCTTTGTTTAAAAAGCCTCAACTACAAGTAAAACCAGTTTCCACACCCCCCACAACATATAAAAAACATAAAAACAGGACGTGTGAAACCCTCCCCAAATCACATTGCAGCCGTTCTTTCTAAAAATTTAAAAGTGAAAGCTTCATCTTGGTGCTTGAATCAGCTGGGGTTGTCACGCTGGGGTAGCCAAGTTCTCTTGCCCCAAACATGAAGTCCTGAAGGAAATGAAGGGCGGGACTCTTTGGTGGCCACAATTCAAAAGCTCCTGTGAAAGTTGGGGCAGCAGCTACTAGGGACTTGCGATAGGAGGCCCCTTCACTTGGTCTTTCCACGGGTTATCTATGGGCTGCCGCTGCAAGTCTTTCTGACCCCGCATCTAGCGTTGCTTTGGAGACATTAGGCAGGCGTTCTGGTCCCATTGTTGTCAATCGATGATCCACTGGGAGTGCGCCTCCTTTCTGTTCTCATGGATGTGCTTTGAAGACCTCCCTTAGAGTCTCTTCAATTATATGGCAGGATATGGGAACTATCGTTGACCTACCTAAGTTTGCATAGTTTTAATGGCAAACATTCACCATATCAAACTGTATGAGATTATATGGGAAACATCTTTGGGTCACATGTTTTTAATGTAGTGTGGTTTAAAAATACTTTTAAAAGCCACAAATTGTTGAGTATCAAGAGAAAATCCCAATACGAACCTACAAAAAAGGAGTCAAATGAACACATACAACACTTCATGCCGAAAAAACTAGTGTAAATTTTTCAGCAAATTATAGTTCATCCAGCTCTGATAATAATTTTAAACAGCCATGTTCTCAAAAGCAAAACCAACTAAGTGGTGGATAAAGAACTTCCCCACAGAGGATGACAGAGAACAGGAATGTGCTGTTCTTTCCCTTGAAGCAAAGCTTTCTGAAGCTATAGAAATGACAGTTTGTTCATGGAAGCAAAAACTAAAGACCTAGCCTAAAAGGAAAATGAGTCATTTTACAGACTCAATCGAGCAAAGTTACCTCTCATCTTTCAACCAAATTTCATCCATCTTCTCTTGCCACTTCTCTGGAGGAGTTTCCAACCAGGCATTGAAATATCGCACAATCCCAGGGTGCTCCAACTTGGCTAAAGCTTTAACTTCTCGCATTACCTTTTCCCGAGCCAGTTCCCTATAGGAGGCAGAAAAGAAGACACTGAAGGTTGCTCCTATCTGCGGAAGTAATGCCAGCCCCTTACCTGCCGAGCGGAAACACAGTGGAATAGGATGATGGAAACACAGATAGAGGAGTGGAAACAGAAATCCACACTTAAAAGCAGATGGAATTGGCTTAGTGAGACTGTGCAATTCTAAGAAGACAGATAATAAGTCCTATATTTAAAAAAATAAGATGACAATATGTACTTTAACTATCCCCCTTCTTCTGGAAGTAAGTAACACAGGTGCAGCTATTGGCTCGTTGAAATAACACTTGTTAGATGACCAGGAAGAAAATTACTCCAGACTTGACAGGAGGATAAATAGGTGAGAAAGGTACTCAGAAAACAAAGTTCCCACGCCCACCTCAGGAGGACAGAGAAGCACCTCTGCTGAAGGGTAAAATGACAATCCCCAAAGCCTCCACGGGGATGTCGTTAGGAGCCCTGGTGGCAGTGAGCTCAGTTCCTTTTTGTGTATCTACTGCAGTATTTCCCAAAGTAGGAATGTACACTTGTGATCTCTGTAAACCTTCACTTCATTCCCACACAAAAAGTTAAAACAAAAAGACAAACACTGCAAAGTCACTTTGAGGGTACTATATTAGAAGCCCAAATGCTTCCCAATAAGAAACAGCTCAATTGTAGCACATGTGCTAGTCAGCCTCTCCTCTTGAAATACATCTGACCATAAAAAATGATGAAAACGCTATGAAGGCTGCAGACAAAGCTGACCAGTACTGATAACTATGCTATTGACTGCATAAATTGATGCCCCCAAAGAAAAAGAAATCCAAACAATAAAAGGAAATATGAGAGGGTTTCAAAGAGTCTGCTTCAAAAAAATGAAATGAAAAGATAATGGAATTTTCCCGCAAACTTTTTGAAGCCCACTCCTATTTAAAAATGTTAATAGTGGTTCTTACTGGGTAGAAGGAATACAAATAGCTCTTGATTTAATTTTTCCACAGTAGAGGTTACTTTTTTTGGGGGGTGGGGGCATCACTGCTCTCCGGCGGTGGGAGTAGGAGGCCCAGCCCCACTGCTGGAACTGAACCTCCGTCCCAGTGGGCCGCAGTCCCGCGCACAACCACGACGCCACCGGGGCTCAGCCCTAGAGGTTACTTTTAAATGATGCTATTTAGTAAAGTCTATAGGAATTGAAGATAGAAACTGCCAAGGATGTCATCTTGCTTGCACCCAGGATCAATGCCCACGGAAATAGCTGTTAAGCGTTCAAATGGCACATGGCATTAAGCAAATCTGCAGCAACGGCCTCTTTCAAGTGTTGAACATTTTTTTTTTGAACTTTGAGGACTATGGAAGGTCTACCTAGCCCAAGCCATGCCTTTTCCCGCCACCTCGTATCCATGTGAAAGTCGGACAATGAATGAGGCACACTGGCGAGCTGATGCATTTGAATGATGGTGCCGGTGAAGATTATTGAAAGCATCATGGAATGCCAGAAGGACAAACAAATCTGTCTGGGAAAAACCCTAGCTAGATGTCCCTTAGAAGCTAGGATGGGTCACACTTTGAACACAGTATCAGGAGAGACCAGCCCTAAGAAGGACATCACGCTCGTTCAAGTAGAGGGCAGCAAAAGGGAGGAAGAAGGAAGACTTGTGACAAGATGGGCTGACACAGTGGCTCCCTCCTGGGCTTGGATGTGGGCACAGGGCCGGGCAGGGTTTCCTTCTGTTGTGCATGGGGTCGGGATAGGGGGGGACCGACTTGATGGTACCTAACAGCACAGGTATGATAAAAAGGAATCCTGGTGCCATTGCGGGGAAAGCACTTGACCACTGAGCAAAAGGTCAGTGGTTCAAACCCGCCAGTGGCTATGCCGGGGAGTGATATAGCCCTCTGCTTTCAAGAAGACTGACAGCCTTGGAAACCCTTCAGCGCAATTCTATCAGAAAGTTGAAACTCTGATTAGGGGCTGAGCCCCGGTGGCATATATAAGTGGTTGAGTGCGGGACTGCGGCCCGCGGGCTTGGCGGTTCAAATCTAGCTGCGGCTCTCAGGAGCAGTGCTGGGTAGCTCCCACGACCACCAGAGGGCAGTGATGCCCCCCGCCCCACAAAAAAAAATCTGATTAGATAAATTGAATGAAAAGATAATGGAATTCTTCCATGAATTTTTTGAAACTCCCTGATACTTTTGTCCCATGGGGCTTTAATGAGTTGGAATCGACTCAATGGCATTGGGTTTTGGTTACAGGTATTACAGGAGTTCTGGTGGCACAGTGGTTAAAGCATTCTATCTGCTAACCATTGGATAAAGATGCGACAGTCTGCTTCCCTCAGGATTGCAGCCATAGAAGCCCTAGGTGGCAGATGTACTCTCTCCGACAGAGTTGAGTCGGAACGACTTCAAGGCAGTAGACTATTACTTTCATAAGTATGAGTCATTCCTATGGGGAAAGTCAGTCCTGAGTTGTTAAGAATCAAAGACAATGGCAGACAAAAGGAAATCACAAACAACCCCATTGAAATGTGGGCAAAGGATGAAAGTAAACATTTCTCCTAAGAAGGTGCACAAATGGCCGATAGGCACACCATTAGGGAAACCAAAACCACACAGAGACACATCTACACATCCACACGCGTCATGGTTGTCATCTATACAACACCTATACTAAGTGTTGGTGAGGATGTGGAGAAACTGGCATCCTCGTCCACTGCTGGTGCAGACACTGTGGGAAAGTCTAGTAGTTCCTCCAAAGTTAAATACTGAATTTCTACCCAATTCAGCAATCCACTCTTAGGCATATACTGCAAAGAACTGAAAGAAGAAATGCAGTCCAGGTACTTGTACACCAACAACCACTGCGGCATTCGTCATCATCTTCAACAGGCCAAAATCATCTAAAAGCTCATCAACAAATCAATGGATAACACAAAAAGTAACATACTGATATATGTAAATGGATATTATTCTGCTGTAAAGAGAGATCATGCTCTGACACATGTTACGGTGTGAATGAACCTTAAAAACAGTATGTTGCATGAAATAAGTCAAACGCAAAAAGGCAAGTTTGTATGATCCAAATTATATGAAAGAACAAGAACAGGCAAATAGAAACAGTGTCACCCCAGGGTGGGTAGGAAGGGAAAATAGGAGTTATTGTTTAAGGGATACTGAGAATCTATTAAGAGTGATGAAAAATATGTGGGAAGTAGTCATGGATATTGTTATGCAGCATGGTACATATTATTAAGATCACCGAATTATACATTTAAAAATGGCAAATACTTTTTAATGCATGCCTTAACCACAGTAAAATGAAAACCAAACCAAACCAAAAAAGGATAGATACTTTAAGCACATAAAAAGCTATCTAAATAAGTCACATCTTTTAGAGAGCTGGTGATCTGGTAGCTCTTACATCTAAGATGCTGAAGGTCAGAGGCCGTGTGTTCCATTGTCTGTAGGTTCTCAACAGAGATCATTAAAGATGGAGTAAGACTCAATATGAAGGGCAGAGTGCCTATAAGATCACATGGTACTAATTCAAGTTTACAAAAAATAGCATTCATTACCGATTGGGGAGACGGATCCTTTTGATAGCATAATTGCAGTCATCTACTTTATTTCTAGCTTCAAAGACAACTCCAAACCCTCCACGACCCATGCACTGAATTGGTTCAAAATCTGTTAGATAGCTAAAAAATAAATAAATAAATAATAAGAAGGTAAATTAAAAAAATTAAAAGAGTTTGCAAGTAGTTTTAAATGTTATAGTATTAGCCAGGTCAATCTTTTTACGATATATAGACATTTATATACCCAACAAGTCTCAAAGAAAAGCTTTAATATTATAGTTTGAAATCTGATAGGCTTCTTTGTTCTCTTATATGTATAAATTAGAACACACTCTCAAATTTCTCCCTAGGAAATTTATGCATAATAAAAGGCTTTTTTATAATTGGGAATATGTTCTTATGATTGTTCCTACCCAATACTTACCAACCTGTACCAAACCGTACCACTGATTCTCAAAACATTTACTTCACCTAGCTTTGTACTTTCATTTAGGAAATGGATTTTACCTTTTTTTTTTGTCATTGTCTACATATTGTATGGGAAAAATCAATCCATTACATTTAATTCCTTTTTGCAGTTTGAGCTCAATGTGCAACCACTATAACCCCATGGCTCCTGTATTTCAGAAATCTTTCTAGGAACTCGACCAGTCTGATACCGCAGGAGTCAATACACCCATCGGCAGAGGTCTTCCGACAGAAGCTACACTGTCTCCTCCTCCGTGGCTTACAGAGAGGGGCCCTAATGCTGTGGCCTATTTCTCCCTTAGTCCCTGACCTTCTGAACTGCTCTGGATAGTCCAGCCAACTTACACTCCCTCCTGACTCTTTTTTTTTTTTTTTTTTTTTTGGGCATCACTGCTCTCCGGTGGTGGGAGGAGGAGGCCCAGCCCCACTGCTGGAATTGAACCTCCGTCCCAGTGGGCCGCAGTCCCGCGCACAACCACTACGCCACCGGGGCTCAGCCCTCCCCTCCTGACTCTTATTTTTAGACTTTTGCTCCTGCTATTTGCTTAATCGGGACAACCCTTCTCAAGTTTCTATTCTCAATGAACACTGATTCTTCCCTCATCTTGCTCTTCTCTCCATTCCTATAAGAGCCTCCCAAGGACCTAATCCTTGTTTCTCTCGGAATTTTCTCAGTCTGGGCACTACCTGACAAATAGGAGGCTTAAGACGAGTCAGTTGAGTAGATGCTGCAGTTGGCATATGCGATTCCAATGTGTCTCTTATAAATTTACATGTACTACTTTCTGATGTGTATGGTCACACAAATTTTAAAATAACCAGTTGGCTCAGCTGGTTAGAGCATGAAGTTAAGGAAGAGAAGCAAAAATCCCAACTCTCCATGGGCCAATTAATTTCACAGAAGTGAAGAGTAATAACCTGTATATGGCTGAAAATATCCACTCATGGTACTTCAGTACAAATTAACTTCCCCAATTGTGAGAACCCAAGAAATTCAGGCCCTACTCCAACTGAATGATCTTCACATATTCAGAAACACCCAAACAAAAACAAATAGAGCTTATGAATATAGTAACATCTTAGATCATGATTATAAATCCCATAAATATAAGTATTATCTTGTCTAAGTTCCCAATTGATAACTGACAAAACTGGGGTTTGAGCTCCTCGAATGAATGCAAGGTTATGCTCTTTAATAGTGACTTGGACAAATAAATAAGCACCCAATAAATAGTAGGTACCACTATTATGATCAGGGAACTCCCTTTATCAATCACACTGAATAAAAGTTAAAGAAAAATTGATCTAAGTTTAATTCAACGTTAGAGAACCTAAATAAAGTTCTCTTCACAAGTCTTACAACGATCTGTCTACTCAACTCTTATCCACCTCTCCCCTAGTCTTTAGCTCGTTCTTAAGGACTCATGATTTTAAGGTTCACTTCACAGGTGACCTCATTCATGATGCCCCATGGAACCATTACAACCAGATTTAGTCTTCTGGCTTATGGCTCATAACCAGTATTACCCTTCAGGATCGGCCCAGTTTTAAAGAATTTCTCCAGATTCCTAAAATACTGTCCTATAAACAGTTATTCAGAACAAATGTCAAAGGAACAACGAATGACTTCAGCAGTCATCAACCAGCCTCTTGTTCCCCGTCCACCTCTCACTGCCGGGTGCTGACAGCCACCGGAGGGTTATCTTAGTCAGCATCTTTCTGACCAAAGAAAGCGTTAAGGTCACCTTCATTACTTGTTAGCCACCTGGGGATACTACTTTCAGAAACTGGTCGCTGAAAGAAAGCAATCAGCTGTCAATTCTTGGCAGCACATAGGCAATGAAGCTTAGGTAATACCCTATGTCCTCAGATAACCAAAATACTTCGCATTTTAGCTGCCTTTGCCCTAACCCATTACTTTAGATATTAAACAATAAGGTGTTATGTCTTTTCTTTGTATTCCATGTTATTGACTAATAGAGTATGATATCAAAATCTAGAGGAGAAGTCGCAACCCACCTTGTCACATGCAAAGTTTTCTAGATTGGTGTACATCTCCCTGATCTTTCTATATCTTATCTAGACAGAATGAAAGATGAGCTCAGTAACTGGAGAATAAGGTGTCTAATCTCATACTTTAATTACTACACGGACACTATCATGAATATATGATACTATTACTGTTGGTCTGTACAGGACAGACCCTCAGTAAATAAGTCATCCAAGTAAGAACTTAGTTTGGCAGTGGAAATTCTAAACCTCTACAACACCCCATATTTCTGTCTTTCTTAAGGTATAAGACACTTTGAATGAATCTAAGTTACTAGTGGGCTAGGGCCATGTTTTATTTACTCAGATATTCACAGATTTTAAAGAAAGTTAAATAATTTCATCCCTGATTCAGGGCTGAGCCCCTGGTTGTGCGCAGGACTGTGGCCCACTGGATTAGAGGTTCAAACCCAGCAGCAAAGCTGGGCCTCCTACTCCCACCACCAGAGGGCAGTGATGCTCCCCCAAAACAAAACAAAACAGAAATGATAAAGATAATTTCATCTCTGACTCACATGACTGTCACCAGGAACTCTAACACATAGGTGCTTGCTGGTCAGACTCACCGTGATACATATCCAGAATGCTTTATTTCATTCCAGCTACTGTCACTTGTGTCACCACTTATAGGGTCATATTTATTTTCAGTTTGACATTGAGTTTCAGATTCTTTCCTTTGCTAGTTAAATTGGGAAAAGAAAAAAAAATCACCACCAATTCATAGTCAAGTGGAAGTTAAATAATGGGAGTTCCGTTGGTTACTAAGACAACATCGGGAGCAAGAAAGCATTAAAAAAATAATCATCATCAAGGGTTCATGAGGGAGTGGAGAGCGGGGAGAGAGAGGAAAAAATGAGGAGCTGATACCAAGGGCTTAAGTAGAAAGCAATTGTTTTGAGAATGAAGAGGGCAATAAATGTACAAATGTGCTTGGCATACAATGGATGTATGTATGAATTGTGATAAGAATTGTATGAGCCCCCAATAAAATAATTTGAAAAAATAAAATAAAAGTTATGCATATAAACTTAATAAAAACTTCATCAAGAGATTAAAAAGAGAAAAATATATACAGTGTTTCTATTTATTGTATTAAGGGGACAAAATTCATCTTCCTACTATCCGCCCTCTGGTGCCCCAGGGGATTTTATGGTGTGGGTGTATTATGCATACAGTATAGCACATAACTAGGTGTGAAGAGAAAGACTGTGTACATGTGTAAGGAAGCATGTAGACTTTCAGGCAAGACTAGGATGATTTCACTTCGAACCAGTCATTCAAGCCTTTTAAAAATGCTTTCAGTGAAAGGAAGCTGGATTTGCCATCCCATTTACAGTGTTTCTTCACTGCCACCTCCTAAAAGATCTCCAGAGGATAATAATAATCCTTTGGCTGAAAGGGACCCATTTGTGGAGCCAATGATTGCTTCAGCAATTCTTTACTGGGTGCCGTGTAAGGGCAGGGGAGGCAGTGAGTGGGAAACAATGTAGACCCAGTGCTGGCCCAGTGGTTGCAATAAATAACTATCTACGTACTAGGCACTTCCGTTAGGAAGTCAGTGTGTTCTAAGACATGAGAGTGGACTCTATTGTAGATTAGAGGTTAAGGAAGTCTTCCCAGAGGACATCTCAAGTAACTTCAAACTAACAGGTATCTAGGAACGAACAGTGTGAGGAGGAGGAGGAGAGTGGGAGTGGGAGCAAGAGGAAGAGATGCTCTTTTCCTTATAGAAGGAAGAGCACTAGCAGGCTGAGAGAGGGTTTGATCCATGGGAGAGGCGGCAGGAAGTTCAGCATGGTAGAGCGTGATGCATGGAGAGGATGGCAGAAGGTGGCTAGGGCATGGGTGAGGCATGAATAATGAGCCAAACTCCCTGCCATCAAGTCAATTCCAGCTCTCAAGAACCCAAGGGGGCAGAGCACAACTGCCCCCCCTCTTTGTTTGCAAGGTGGTAAACCTTTATAGGCGCAGACAGCCTCATCTTCCCTGTGAGGTGGCTGGTGGGCTCCCAAGGGTTGGCCTTGCAGTTAGAAGTCCAACTCATAGCCCACTACACCACCAAGGCTCTTGGAGCCATGAGCAGGCTGACGCAAATCTTTCAGGATCATGGACTTCATCCTGAGAGCAGTGCAACGGGGGAGTGGGGTCCACAGGGGGTCAGTTACTAAACATTTTAGGCCAGGAAATGTAGTTAGTGTTAGGCTATGTGGAGCATGGGCTTGAGACCAGAAGAGGGCTAGAAGCATACAGACTTGTTAATGGTTATGCTAAGGATTCAGGAGAGGGTTCAGGTGTTTGTGCCAGGAAAATGGCAGAGCAGACACACTGAAGATATTTAGGTGGAAGACTTTAATGTAACTTGGTGACTGATTAGATGAGGGAGGGAGAGAGGGAGGAGAGGCTTCTGGCTGTGGTAACTGAGCATGGCTGTGCATTTCACAGAGAGACGAAGAGTCCAGGGGAACAGGTTGGATGATGGGAATGGGTGGTGGTGGTGGGCATGACATCACTGAATGTATCTGCGGAGCTCTAGGGGGCACTGTCAGGCAAGGGTCGGACTGCTAATCACACACCTATCCACTACCTCTCGGGAGAAAGATGAGACTGTACAGCATCGGAGACTGTAGAGAGTCGATAAGAGAACCAACTGCATGGCAGAGACTTGGGTGCAGCTCCCAGGAGGCGGCTGGACCGGAGAAACCGATTCCAGAACCATGACAATGGAATGGAGTGGGGAAAGTACATGAAACCACCCAAGGCGAGCATGTGGGAAGAACAATGAAAGGTCTCAGGGGAACACTGAGGTTAGTGAGGGCGGAAGACAAGGTCTTGAGGCTCACATACCAAGTCAAGAAGCAAACCAAGAGGACCGTGTCAAAGAAGCTGGTTAAAAGAGGTCAACAGGAATGATACACAGTTATATATAGTTAGTAAACTATATATATAGTTAAACTCTAAATAAAAAAGAGGTCAAAGCGAGGTGTTTGGTATTGGCAAGATTCAGTTAGATTTGGATTGAGAAACGTCCGTGAACTTGAACCAAAAGTGGACCATTGAGAACTTTGGCAAAAGCCGCCTCAGGGGATGCTGGGGGTGGATGTCTGCGCAGCTGGGGAGTGAGTGGGAGGAAAGGGCACAGGACTGAGCCCTTGATGCAAACCTAACATGCCCTTAAAGTCCACCCCACCCACACAAGCCAGGTTTCCTTTACATCTAGCTCCCGGAAGTAAAGTGGATGCTTGGCAAGTCTCGTACCCTGTGAAGATGAGGATGGAAGAGTCTGCGCACGATAAAAGTGGTGGCAATGATGCAAAACAGGATGGTCCCAACTATTTCTTTCCACCAGTGTAAGAGGAGGACCGGATCCTTCTTGCGGATGTTCTTGTTGTAAGCCGAGTTGTCGAGAAATCTGACTGTGATCTGCGTGCTCCGTTTGCTCCTCTCCCTCTTGTAGTAGGGCAGGTAGTAACCATTGTCTTCAAAACAAACATGGAAAAAATGTTGTTGCTTTTTAATAAATCATTTTATCAGGCCTCTTATAGCTCTTATAACAGCCCTTACAACAATTGTTTCAAACACATTTGTGCATATGTTGCCACCATGGTTTTTTAAAACATTTTCTTTCTGTTAGAGTCTTTGGTATCAGCTCTTTTCCCCTCCTCCCTCCTTTCATCTCGCACCTTCATGGATTTCTGATAAATTATAACTATTTTCATATCCTACACCATCCACTGTTTCCCTTTGCCTATGTTTCTGTTGTTCGTCCCCCTAGAGATGGGGGGATGGCTGTTGTACATTTATCATTATAGTCAGTTCCCCGTTTCTCTTCCTTCTCCCTCCCCCTTATCCCTACCTTCATGGTATCAGTACTCCCATTACTGTTCCCGAGGGGTTTAATCTTTCCTGGGTTCCATGTGTTGAGAGTTCTTATCTGTACCAGTGCACCTGCTCTGGTCTAGCCAGATTTGTGAGGTAGAACTAGAGTCATGATGGTGGTGAGGGAGCCGGGGGTGGGGGGGGTGGGGGGTGTGGGACAAAGGGGGCAGGAAGCATTAAAGAGTCAGAAGAATGTTGTATGCTCCTTTAGTGCTATGCTGCACCCTGGCAGGCTCATGCTTTCTTTTTGACCCTTTTGTGAAGGAATGTTCAATTGTCTACAGACAGGCTTTGAGTCTCCTCTATGAGTCCCATCGTTTGCATCAGTATATTTGTTTTGGGGGGATCTTCTGATGCTTGATACCGATCCCAGTGAACACCTCATGATCATACAAGCTAGTGTGCCTTTTCCGTGTGGGCTTTTTTGCTTCTCTGCTAGATGGCCACTTGTTTCACTTCAATCCTTTAAGACCCCAGATGCTATATCTTTTAATAGCCAGACACCATCCGCTTTCTTTTTTTGTGTGTGTGGCATCACTGCCTTGGTGGGAATAGGAAGCCCAGCCTTGCTCACTATCCTCTTTCCTTACCACATTTTGACTTCAGCATTTGTGTAAGGAAGGTGAGCAATACAAAATGCCAGATTATTAGAACAAAGTCTTCTTGCATTGAGGGAGTAGTTCCGTAGAGACCTAACGCCTGTCTGCTACCTTAATACTTAACATTTAAATATATGTACATAGACCTATATATCTATCACTATGTGTTTACATATGTGTATGACTGTATTTATACCTCTATAAATGTCTTTTGCTTCCTAGTTCTTTTCTCTATTTCTTTTTACTTTCCCCCTGTCACACTAGCATGTCTGACCTTCCTTTGGCTCTCAATACCTTCTCTCAGCTACACTAGACTTGATCAAACCCCTCAGGCATTCTATGCCCTCCTCACCATCGAGTTAGATCTCTTTCTGTTCCCTCATTTCTGGATTTGTTGGCTCCACCCTGCTCCTCTTCCAAATCCTCCCCAGAGCCATCAGCCCCATTGTTTTCTACTTGGGATTGGTTATCATGCCAATCCTAAATGGATAGGCATAAGAAAAAGAAAACACAAAGAGAAAGGGGAAAAAATGGCTATGAATAGTTTCAGGTCTGTCTGCTAGAAAAAGTGTTTTTAAAACCACAAGCTGAAAGCGCTTGTTAACAATTAGCTACTTCCTATTGATTGCAGCATATTTCCCCACTTCTTTAACACTTTCCAAACAGCTTCATTAATTCTTCCTCCCTTTTTACCAAACAAATAATTTTATTCCAAAAGTATCTTGAATTTTCTTTACACCTGCATGTAACACTATAAGAAAGACACTCGTCCCTCGTTATTAATTAATTCCATCTGCAGAGTAGAAGAATTGGGCAGTGCTCAATCTTCCTCCATGCTATTTTAAGTTTTCCTTTCGCATGATATCAATCAAGTGACATCAGTCAGGAAAGCCTCACCATCATGCCCCTTGGCTGTTTTCAGGCCACCAAAATTGAGTTTGTTTTTATACCTTCTATTTGATATTACTTGGACAGACTACACTCTTTTTTGGGGGCGGGGGCATCACTGCTCTCCGGTGGTGGGAGTAGGAGGCCCAGCCCCACTGCTGGAATTGAACCTCCGTCCCAGTGGGCCGCAGTCCCGCGCACAACCACTACGCCACCGGGATTCAAGCCCTCCGCTCTTTTTTTTTTTTTTTTACACTCTTTTCTTTGGGACAGGATTTCTCTGTCTTTTGACAGTTTCTAGTTTTGAGTCTTCTGTTGGGTGGCGGTTTTGTTTGGGCCACTTAATGGTTCTAGCTGCAGGCAAGTAGATTTGTCACTCACCTGACTCCCCGTGAGCAAGCAGAGCTACACAATGGGTTGTCTTGCTTACTTTTAAAAAAAATCTTATGGGGACCCAATCCACATGTCATGTAATTCAATATTTCAATCGTATCAAGAATTACACAATCATTACCACAGTCAATTTTAGAACATTTTCTTCTTTCTTGGACTCTTTTGTTATTGACTCTCCATTTCCCCCTAGCCTCCCCTACACCACACTGCCAAAAAATCATTAATCCAGTTACTATCTTTCTAGATCCACCCGTCCTGGATGTCATATACCAAAAGCATACAAAAACAAAACAGACAAAGAAAGAAAAAAGCTAACAACGATAACAAAAAAATAGGAAAAAATGTCAATCAAAAAGAAAATATTAAAAACTAAGACAACTTTAAAATGGGTCAACTCTGTATCAAACTGGGTTCTTTAAAAATAATAGAGAAATTAGAAAGGGCTGAAAAATAAAAAGTCATATTAAAATAAAATAAAATAGGTCAAAAGGGAGATCCAATGATAATATGTGAAATTTTAACCTAACTACATCTGCCGTGTCCACTTTCCAAAGCATCCTGCATGACAGCAAGACTGTTCACATTTCTGGTCTGTGGTCAGAGAGGATTCACCAGAGGCTTGATCTATGTGTGGACCCTGAAAAAGGATTTGGAGATGCCACTGCTGTCCATAGTCTTCTGTAAACCATACCCCCAAGGCTTTTCTAGGCTGTCATCTTTACAGAAGGAGGTGGCCAGGACATTCTCTCGGCAGCACGAGCTAAATTCAAGCTGCCAACCTTCTAGTTAACAGACGGGTACAATGGTACCACCTTTTATTATCAACTTACAGTATACACTCGAGAGTCAATCGACCCAGATCTCAGCTGAGGCACCTAATGTTACCACAAAAGCGGCATTAAAAATATGCTGACATTTCCCCCCAACCTTCCCTGCCAGATCCCCAAACCCAACTCCAAAGTCACTGCCATCGAGTCAATGCTAACTCACAGTGACCTTTGTAGGTTTCTGAGACTATAACTGTTTTTTAAGCAGTTTTATTGGCTCCTAATTTACACATCATACTGTTTAATCATTTAATCATATCAAGCACAATTGTATAATCATTTATCACATCAGTTTTAGAACACCCTCCCATATCACATAGTTAAGCCACTTTTAAAATCAGTTGCGCAAACTGAAATGCCCTTTCCCTCCATATCACCCACTCCCACCCTTGTATCACTTTTTATCACTGTGCATATGTTAGGCAGGGCTCTCTAGAGAAACAAAACAAAGACACTTATGATTTTATATTATATATATGTATATATATATATGTGGCTAGGTTTATATGATGAGAACAAATATAACAGCTTATTAGTCCACACAGCAGTACAGAGGGCTCAGTACAAATCACTTTCATGGAAAAGTTTATATACTGGAAGTCTTTCGACTTACACGGGCTGCCACAGTCAAGGAAGCAGACAGGGGAGTCCTCCCTCAGCCAAGGCAGGCAGCAAAACAGTAGGATGTGTCAGCAAGTCAGTAGTTCAGGAGCTGGAAGCTTAGTGAAGCAGGCCCAGATAGGATATTGAACCGAGGCAATGCAAGGTGACAGTTACAGTGGACACACGATCCATCACAGGTTGGTTTGGCCCATAGGTAGTGTAGCACACAGGATGAGGCAGAGAATGAGGTAGAGCAACAGCATGCTGGTCTGATCACCAGAGAACAAGAGGGTAGGGGGAGTGCTTTGCAGAGCCATTTATCTCTTTCTCCTTCAATCAGACTGTGACCTGATTAAGTCCCACATGTTCCTACTAACTAGGTTGGCACAATAAACTTAAGTATCATAGTGCATCTATTCCTATGATTCACAAATTGGGAAACCCAACATAGACAAGAACAACAACAAAAAATCAAAATAAGGTGATAAGGATAAAATAATAGTAATATAAAGACAAAGCTACAAATAATGAGTAAGAAAAAAAAAGTGATCAACATTAAAAACAAACAAACAAACAAACCCAAAAGCCAGGAAATAAATTTTTGTCACGGAATACGTAAGAGTTACTTGCACCCAGACCAAATTCATGTTGGGTCTATAGGGAAGTCAGGTGGCCAGGTATCAAGGTCAATCTAGCATAAACAAGATTACAGTGGTCTCTACCTGATTGTAAGGCTGTTCTGAACTCTTGCCGATGGCTAGAGCAGATCTGCCTACGGTTCAGTCTGATTAGATACTCTGCAGATGGGTTTTGGGCTTCCAGAGTCCTCCATAGCCTTCTACAAATTGGGTGTTCATAACTTGAGCTCTGATACTTTCCCCTTTGCCATATTTGAATTTTGTAATCATCGTCTCTGGATCACACAAGTGGTATCCTTCTTATGTGTGAAGTTAGGTATCTCCTTGCTTAGATGGCCGAATGTTTGAATACAAACTTCTAAGAACACATACACTATTCTGATTGATAGTCAGGCACCATCTACTGTATATACTCAAGTACAAGCTGATGCAAATATCAGCAGAGACACCTCATTTTACCACAAAAGTTACATAAAAAATGTGCTACAAAATGGGCTTATCCATGAGTCTATACAGTACTTTCTTCAGCACACTTTGCTGTGGTACCTTTATCTTTATTGATTATTTCATGAAGGTGAGTATTGACCCGGGCCATATTATCAGAACTGTTCTTAAATTGGGCTAGAGCAGAAGTCAACAATCTGTGGTTTGTGAGCCATATGCGGCTCTTTTGGTGTGAACACATGGCTCTGAAGTCACATTAAAAACATCTGAAGGTTATTATTTCAGATCTCGGTGATTTCATTTGTTTTGAAAAAAACACATTTAAGGCTCTTGAGTGATTTTAAAGTTGTTAGGAGGGTCGGGATTGGCTCTTTGGTCTCGAGAGCTTGCCGACCCCTGGCTAGAGTTAAGCAGGAGCCCAGATTCCATCTGCTTGTCCATGGGATTTGCACGTCTCAGGTTTACTTCAGTATTATGACAAAATCACCAACTATACCCATTCCAGCCATAAGCCAACCAGCAACCAAACAAACAGAAAACACACACACACATACACACACACACACACACACACACACCCGAAAAAAAGAAACTAAACCAAAAGCCAGAAAACCCAAGCCCCAAGCAGGAAAACAAAACCCCATATAAACAAAGAAGCACAGCATTGTCACTCACTCCCCTGGGGTATAAGTCAATTGCACTATTACCATCATCAATTTTCCCAATGACGTAGCACTCCAGACATTGTTGTTATGAGGCGTCTATGTGAGTACTGTTCTATCTTGAGCCACAACCCACGAGGTTTGTCCCACACAGCTCCGTCTCTCATTTGATTAGGCTCTGCTGACCCTATGCATTGGGGTTGACGCCAGTGGGGGTCTTCCTGGATCAATTCTTCCAAGTGCAGATCCCTGCTCAGTGGATCACAACCTGTCGAGCCACTGCAAGGTGGGAATTGAAGTACTACATGTATCGTGATCCTGGGTCCCTTTCCATTGGATACCCACCAAGTTGGGGTTCTCCCCAAATTCCAATGGTGGCCACTTCCACATTCCTGTGGCAGCCACTCTGCTTCCTCTCCTATCCAACTACCCCAGCCCTCTGTCCAAGGGTACAACCAGCTTGTAGGCAGGGTTCCATTCACACAGCAGGGTTTCTAGGCTACGTCCTTCGGGTATAGACCCTGCATGACTATAACTTCTTATGGGGACAGAAAGCCTCGGCTTTCTCCTGTGGAGCAGTTGGTGGTTTCAAACTGCTGACCTTGCAACGAGCAGTCCAACACACAGTCATTGTACTGCCTGGGCTCCCGGCTACTTAGTACAGAGAAATGTCTTTTATACCAAATTTTACCTATTCTTGAGTTTCCGTGATTTGAGAACAAAAATTCAAATATCTCTCTTTCTGACGGCGTTTTCTCATAGCTCTATTGAAAGCAGCTGTTTTCTTCATTATAAAGTGTACCGTTTCAGAGACTACATTACATAGGCTGATGATTAAATGAGTGAGTCAGTCGCAAGAGTGAGCATTTATTAAAGAGTCCTGGGAGGCACAAATGGTCAAGCTCTTGCTCACCAACCCCAAAATTGGAACCAACCCAGAGGTAGCTGGGAAGGCAGTGCCTACAAGTGCTTGCAATAGGCCACCGCCTGGAAGGCCCTATGCTCGGAGCAGGGCTCCTTTACACACACGGGCTGCCAGGATCTGAAGGGACTGGACAGCAACTGACAACAAAGCTTATCCAACACTGTGACGTGCCTGGCACTGTGCTCATTGAGATTGCACACGCATTTGCTCCTAGCAATCCAGTGGGCAGGTATTCGGGCCACTCTCCTCGCTGTACATACGAAGGAGCTCAGGTCAGGTGTGGCCAGCTTGGGAGGTGGCATAAGTGGGGTGTGAATCTTGACAATCTGACTTTAGTCTCCACACTTTATTGGGGTTCACAATGTAGCCCCCGTGATAGTCTATTGTCTTCTCCCCAAGCAACTACTCTCCATTTGAATTCTATTACTTCATTTCAAATTAATAGGTAAAATGAGTTTACATGAACAAATCTGAGTATTTTCAATCACGGAGTCATCACACTTACCATAGGGATATTGCAGGATGGAAAGGGCGCCGTTACTGTATTCGTCATGAGAAAACTTGTCATTACTAAGACACTTGTCAAATTCATCAGACCCCACCAACACTGGAGTTCTGGATGGAGAGTCTACGGTAAATGGTAAAAGTTTAGCTGTTAGGATGAATGAAAACACATGTGCCTAGCTTACACAGATAAGGTCTACATCCTACTTTAGGCAGGGCCGCCTGGGGTCTGCAAAGCTTGCATGTGGCTGGGTAAGATGCAGCTGCATTGGTCTCTAGGTATGGGGTAGAGAAAGAAGGGAAAGCAAAGATTGAAAGAAG
>PVJH01026574.1:0-29863 GCA_004026705.1 Nesogale talazaci
GCTCTGAGGCTTCTGTTAACTGACAAATTCCATTGAGAAAGCAAACGTCCCTGTCATCGAGTCGATTTTGATCCACTGCAATCCTGTAGGGCAAAGAAGAACTGTCACTGTGGGTTTCCAAAGCTGGAAATCTTTATGGGAGCATAGAATCTCTCCTCTTTCTCTGGCAGAACAGTATTAGCCCAACATTTAATCCACTATGCCACCAGAAGTTCATTAAAGTAAAAGTAAATTTTATCTAATGAAATTATTTTGTTAACTATCTATTATTTTCACAGGATATACATTATTAGATACCCTCAGACAAAAATCTCAGGATAATATACTCAAATTGAAATGGTCCATTTGTTGTAGTTTTTAAAACACCACATTAAGATAGGTACTACAAAGGGAAAATGTAAAATTAAATTTAAGAAACAATAGCAATAGTGTTTCATTATTATAAATTCCAAAAGAAATCTACTATTGAATTTTTATTCCCATATGCAACCAGTCATTTCTCTTTTATAAAATTAGTGAATTACTTATTCACATGCACATCTACATGCATTTCATGTACATGTATCAAACAAGTACTGAGAATTTAAAGACATATGATTCAACATCTTTTTGTTGTTGTTGCTAGGCACTAACCACTAAGGCTAGTGATGAAGAAATTGAAGAATTCTACCAGTGTCTTTTGTCTGAAATTGATCTAAGTTTCAAATAAGATATATTGAATATTATTGGCGATGGACATGCAAATATTGGAAACAAAGAGGAAGGAATAGCAGTTGGAAAATATGACCTTAGTAACAAAGCTTGAGATCACATGGTAGAATTTTACAAACCCATTGACTTCTTCATGACAAATATCTTTTTTTCAACCACACAAAAAGTGACTATGTACATGAACTTCTTTAGATGGAATACACAAAAAAAATTGATTATAAATGTGGAAAAAGGCAAGAGAAACTCAACATCAATAGCTAAAATCATGCTGGGAAGTGAATGTGGAACAGATCACCAATTGTTCATAAGCTAGTTCAGATGAAAAAGTTCATGAGAGTCAAACTATGACCCTGAGTTTCTCCTACCTGAACTTGGAGACCATCTCAAGAACAGATTTCTGCATTGTATACTAATGACAAAAGACATGATGAGGTGTGAGAGTAATGAAGAACATAAAGAAAGCAAAAGTTCCTTCAAAAGACAGGGAAGAAAGAGGATTTGAAAGTGGGTGTGAGAAGAGACTGAAATTTTCTCTTAATTGTAGAGCATCAAAGGCAAAAAAAAGTGATGAAGTCACAGAGCTGAGAAGAACAATTAAAAAGGCAGTTTGAGAAGATGAAATAAATATTACAATGGAGTATGCAGACTTAGGAAATAAAAGACAGAAAAAAAAGAGTATAGTAAGCATAGTGTGAGGTGAAAGAACTAACAAAGAACATATGCCTTGATTTGCAAATATTGAAAAACTCTATGGACAAAATATTGAACAATTAAGGAAGTTTCAAAAGAAGATGGAAAGAATACAGAGACACTGTATCAGAAAGAACTGGTTGACATTCAACCATTTCAGAAGGTTCAAGCTGCAATGAAGACACTAGCCAAGAACAAGGCTTCTAGAATCGATGGAATACCATTTAAAACGTTCCAACCAGTTGATAAAGCATGGAAGCAATTACTTGTTCATGCAAAGATATTTGACATACAGCACTTTTAGTGCTTTATGGCTCATATCATTCAGAAGATATCATCCATATTTGAATATATTCCAAAGAAAGGTACCCAACAGAATGTGAAAACTATAAAACAATATCATTCATATCAAATGCAAGTAAAATTTGGATCAACAATGGTTGATAGGGAGCTTCCAGAGGTTGAGGCTGGTTTCAGAAGAGCATGCAGAACAAGAGAGATATCATTGTTGATGTGAGATGGATCTTGGATGGAAACGATGAATACCAGACAGTGTTTACTTGTGTTTCACTGATGATTCAATGGCATTGGACTCTGTGAACCATTAAAAAAAAACCCGGGGTAACCATGAGCAGAACGAAATCACAGAACACTGAATAGTGCTCCTGCAGAACAACTAGCAGCAGTTGTGTGAAGAGAACAAGGGAATGTTGGCAAGATTTAAAGTCAAGAAGGTGTGTGTTATGGTTACTTTCTCTCACCATACTTACACAATCTATATGCTAAGCAAATAATCAAGGATCTTGGACTATATTGAAAAAATGCATGGGATCAGGTTTGGAGGAAAACTTTTTTTTAAGCCTTAAGCTGGTCTTTATTAACTTGGACATTGCAACAAATATTACAATTTTCTTGTGCTACAACAAGTATAAAAATGATCTTTATATAGGAATCCATTCATTATTGTGCATCCTTCTAAATCTCTGTAACTGGGGGAATTAGCATATAGGGGGAGAGGGCATCCCCATGACCTGTCCCATCTACAAGACTAGCTGGAGATAGATCCCTGAGCTCCTGGTTAACCCCTTTGGCCTTGGATGGGGCCCAAGGGGCCTGAAGGGCAGCAGGAGAAGTTGGGTCAGGGTGGACAGCAGTGAAGGCTCTCAGGATGGTGCCAGTTAAGGCCCCAACTCCACCCACCCTTTCCTCCTTGGGCGAGGGGAATAGCAGGGAGTTGGGCAGTGGGGCTGAACCAATGGCCCTGTGGGGAGGGGGTGATAGGGGTGGGGTGTGTCTTCAGCCTGTGGCTCTGGGTAGCAGCAGGGTCAGAGCTTGGGAAGGGAGGTTCCAGGAAAGGAGGCCAACACTGGCTCATGGAGGGCAGCGAGACCCTTTCTCCTTTTCCTGGCAGGGCTTGGCAGGAGGTGGACAGGGAGCCGAGGCCAGGATGTGCTGTGAGAGTGGGCTGGGGAAACCAGAAGCCCCATGTAGTGTTGAGGGTGTGGGGGTCAGATAGTCCCAGGTCGGATAGTCTGTGTCCCAGCCATGCAGGACAAGTCCCTGCCAGTCAGAGGTTGAGAAAAGACACTTTAGAGAGGTCACACATGCCTTCACTCGTCCAGGTTGTAGATGTCATCGTGGTATCCAGGGGACGGGTAGCTGCGGAGGAAGGGGGCAAACACTTACTAGGACATCAGCTCCTCCAGCAACAGTTTCTAGCGCAGACACTCTCGGGTGGGATCGAAGATTTCAGACAGCTCTTCAGGGAGTTTCAGAATGCTCGTGGAGTCCACCTGGATGAGCTCAGAGGAGGTAGAAGGGCGGGGCCGGCGGAGCTGCTGCTGTCCAGCAGGGAGGAGGACTGCAGAGGCCGCGTGTCCAGTGCTGTCGGGTCCAGGGGGAGGGCATCCCGCTCCCCACAGTACAGGGTCACTGTGATGTCTCCTGCTGTGCCGGCCACTTCTAGGGCCTCCATGCTGCTGGAGACAGGCACAGGGGCAGTTGGCTAGGGGCGGCTTGGGTGTGAGGCTTCCTGAGGCTGAGTCAGGGCCGGTTTGGGCAACAGTGGAAAGGGGGAATAGCAGGCGGCCCCTGGAGTTGGTCCTCACGGGGCGGCATGGGCACGGCCACAGGCAACGAGCTCCATGTCTCCTGCTTCACCAGCAGCACCTCGATGAGCCCACTGGTTCTCTTCAGATGAGTTTGGTCCATCTACCAGCTGAGGCTCTCTGTGATAGGCACCTCCGGGCTGCCCGATGGAACCCGGATGGCCAGAAGGATGTCGCCAGCAAAGCAGTTGCAGAGGTCCTCATGAGTCACGTTGACCAAGCAACTGTTCTGCACGCCCTCCGCGACGTTCTGGATGCTCTGCTGCACCCACGGCATGTGTTAGTCTAGCTCTTGCTCCCACTGCTGCAGCTCCTCGAACTTAGCTTATCCGCACTCTCTCGGGTCTTGCAGACGGGCCCCATGTCCTTCCACAGGATGCTGCTCTTGGACTTTTTCTCAATCAACTCGATCCCTTCCAGCACGTTGATCAGGGCCTAGATCCGCAGCTTCTGGCACACAGCGAGGGTGTCGCTGTCAGCTTGAGGTCAAGCATGCCTTCCGTGACCTCTTGCAGAAGCCACACAAACTGGGTCATGAGAAGTCGTAGAGTCGCCTTAGAGTGCCTGAGGGTTGGGACCAAGCCTCTGCCATCGGGCTGGGAAGGAAGACTTATAAACAGCTTATGATATGTAGATGTCACAATCTTGCTTGCTGAGAGTGAGAAGAACCTGAAGAACTTGTTGATAAAAAGCAAGGATTGTAGTCTTCAATATGGATTATAATTCAATGAAAAGAAAACCAAAATCGTCACAAGTGGACCAATAGGTACCCTCATGATCGATGGAGGAAAGGTTGAAGTTGTCAATGATTTCATTTTGATTGGATCCATAATCATGGGAAGAACAGTCAAGAGATCAAACGATGCACTGATTTGGGTATCCCTGGTTCACAGGACCTCTTTAAGGTATTGAGAAGCAAAGGTATTAGTTTGAGGACGAAGGTGCACCTGACCCCAGCCAAGATATTTTAAATCACCTCAGATGCATGTTAAAACAGGATAGTGAATAAGGAAGATCAAAGTAGAGTAAATATGTTTCAATTGCGATGCTGGCAATGAATAAGGAAAGTTCCCTGGACTGTCAGACAACCCACAAACCTGTCCTGGAAGAAATGCAGCCAGAGTGTTCCTTAGAAACAAGGAGGGTGAGACTTCATCTCACCTGCCTTGGACTTACTATCAGGAGAGACCAGTCCCTGAAAAAGAACAGCATGCTTAGTGAAGCACAGGGGCCATCAAAAAGACCTTTGGCAAGATGGATTGACACAGTGGCTGAAACGTTGGGCTGAAGCATAAGAACCATTGTGATGATGGCGAAGGACTGGGCAGTGCTTCATTCTGTTGTACATAGGGTCTATATGGACTGTAAACCCTGGACAGTACCTAAAAGCAGCAATCCCCCTGATGAAATCTAAGGCAATACAATTCCTACCAGAAGGTCTGCTGTGAGAAGGCAATCAAATGAAAGGTAGGTTCTTTCAGGAGGTAGACAGTGTTCAATATAAGTGGGCACTGTAGTCAGCTCGCTGGCCTTCTGGATCCTGTACCTGGCTTGTCAGTTTCTGATTCTTTAGATTGGAGCCATTGGAGCCAATGGTCTTTGTATTTCTCCTCATCCAAGCAGCCACCAGAAGCTGTCTCACCTTGGATTCATTTGCAGCTACACCAGTCAGGCTTAGCTCCTGCTTGCTTTTGTAACTTTGAGAGCCATTTCCTGGATATAAATGGTTTTTTTTTTCTATACATATGTGAGACTCCCTGGTTTTGCTTCTCCAGAGGACCTAGTCTAAGAGGGTGACTATGAGGAAAGGACTATCCTCTTGGTCCAAACAGAACTTTCATTTGCTGAGTTTCTGAAGTAGATTACCAAGCTTTTCTTCCTACTCTGTATAGATTTGAAACCTATATGGAAAATAAAAACACAATACAAAAACCAAACTTAGAAATAAGCCTTGTTTCAATTACCCAGAGGAAAAGTAGTTCTCTACTGAGAATAGCTAAACTACTGATTTTATCAAACTGTCATTAATATCATCTTATTTTCTATTGCATCACATAAATCAAATATTATTATAGAATATTATTGCATAATCCACAATGGACCATGTAAGCAAATATAAAATTTAAGAGATCCATTACTGATACACTATGAACCTTTGTGTTGTGTCTTGCCTAGTAATTCATATATCCTCACATATCCTCAAGTGAGTTCACAGAGATAACTCCACTTTTCATACATGTAATGTGATCATTTAAAATCTTGTTATTAAAAACCACAGTGCTTTTATATTTTCTGCTACTGACTCCAAAGTTATTGGGAATTCCTTGAATGGTTTTAAGAACACTTGACGTATATGTCTAAATATTTTCATGATGCTTATCACTATGATATCTGGGTGTTCTGAAAGAATTATGAGACTATAAATGTAATGAATGAGGGAGAGTGCAAAGCTCATTTGTTTTCACAAGTCAGTTAGAGCTGTATAAGCAGTTGAGGATTAGAGAAAACTTACAAGGACAGTACTTTTAATTTATAGAATTATTTTGATGGAATAGAGAAAGAATTCCTAGTTCACTATTGTGATCTTAGGACCCAAAATGAGTTTGAAAATTTGTGAATTTTATAATTCATAATTTCAGAATTTGGTTGATAAGTTTTCTAAAGTTCTATAATTTATGTATTTGTAATTCAATGAGGCCTTTTTATTTTTGAATTTCTATTGTAGTAAAAGTTCTATTTGGGTAAAAGTTTACAGAAAAAAATTCCATAAAGCAAGATATATATATATATATATATATATATATATATATATATATATATTGCAATTCCTTCAATGTCTGCTCTCCCTCCCTCCTTCACCAGATCCCTATCTCCATTCATCCTTCTTTCTGAGATTTTTTATATTATTTCAATTTTGTTTTATATTTTCCCCCCATTCTTTCTAAAACATTCTGCTGTCATCTTGATCTTAGTCAAAATGGTCTAACAAAATTGTGTTAGACAGAGTTTTCTAGAACAAAACCAAGAAACTTATGGTTACATAAGTACATAAAAGGCCAATTTTATACATTGAGAAGTAAGATACTGGCTAATTAGGCCACACAGCAATACAGAGGACTCAGTTCAAATCACTTTTGTGGAACAGCTAATATATTGAAGGTCCTTCAACACATAAAGACGATGTTGTCCAAGGTCAAAAAAGCAGACAACAAAATCTGCTCTCAGGCAAGACAGGCAGTGTATAGCAGCTGCAGTCTGTAGCACGGATCATAGATAAGCAGGCTTTTATGGGGTCTCCAACTCAAACTATTGACATGATTTACCAGCAGCATAGTGAAACAGGTCTTGAAGGAGCTATTGATTGGCTCTGCCAACAGGTAATGCAGCACACAGTTCAGGCAAAGAACTCATTCAAGCAGTAACACATTGGTCTGATCACCAGGGAGAAAGAGAGACTGGATGCCGGCCTCAGATTGCATTTATCTCAGATGCCTTCCAATTAAACTGTAATCTGATTAAACCACAACCATGTGTTCCTAAGGAGGTCTAATTGACACAATGAACCTAATCATCACATTCATTTAACATAATTAGGTTTATAATAATCTTTTATAGTAAGTCTGTTTTCATCCTTCATTCTCATAGGGGATCTTCCAACGGCTTAATCTGCATAAAAATTCTGCAGATAAATTTTGGGAGCCCATTAGCTTCCACGGTCTTCCACAAACTGGGTGTTCACATTTTAACTCCAGCACTTTTCCCTCCATAGTGTTTGGATTTTGTGATTTGTCTTCTTTGGATGAAAGAGACTGGTATGCTTCTTCCTGTAGACGTAGTTGATGCCTCACTTAGAAGACTATTTGATTTCAAGCCTTTAGGTCTCCAAACACTGCTCTTTTTAGTAGCTGGGCACCATGTGCTTTATTCACCATAATTTTCTGTAGCACCCATATCTTCAGTGATCTCTTCATGAAGATGAGCATCAAGCAGGGCCATCAACATAGATTCTGGAGTTACACGGATGAAGGTATGATTGAAATATTGAAATAAAATGAGGCCAATGAAGAAAGATTAATATAGTAGAAATGCTTTTATCTAGTTATTATATATAAAAGAGTTAACATTACCTTAACAATAATGAGTAAGAATATAAATGTTTATTTATCAGGGCTTATTAGGTACTTTAGATTTACACCACTTTTTAATTTATTCAATTCTACTTTGCATTATGCTTACCATGTTACAGTAGGATACATGCATATAATTGGACTTACAGCTTATGTCGCATGCAGAATCTGAGTGTGTTTTAAGCAAGGACTGTGGTGAAGTGAAATTACTTGGTGTGGCTTTTCTCTCCAAACAATTTGTAGCCCTCCTAGATAATTGAATGGGAGTATACATCCAAGGATGTATACAACTCAGGAGGTTGTCAGTTTTGAGATTCTGCTAGGTTAAGAAAGAGTCATTGCAATCCTATGACTTCTATGAAAGAAGAGCCACCATAAAAGTGCATCTGAGATATTTATCTGCAGTGGTGAGTCAGAGGGTTCATTGATCATTAACTGTGTGATTCTGAATGGGGCCTAAGCTAGCATTTGACCCATGGGTGTGAATTGGACTGTTTATATATATAAAAATATAATAGAAATAATATAATATAATATAAATATTATATATATATATATATATATGTGATTTTGTTTTCCTAGACTACTCAATCTACCTCACTGGACTCTGTCCAACTCAAAGCTTGCTTTTTTCCCTTCAGTGCTTTCTTCTTTTTGGTTTTATAGCTTGAGGTCTTTGCAGGTTTCATTATAATACTCTGGCTTTTGAGCTGCCCTTTGGAATTTCATGTTCAATACTTTTATTTCATCATTTCTTATATTTATTTGCTTTCTTTTCTCTACCATAAAAGGTATGTTTTAGATTCTCTTCTGACATCTACTTTGATCTTTACTTTCCTGGGATTTGTTTTTTGGTGACCTTTTGCTTCCTTCATGTATAGCATTTTGGTGGTCATCCTACAGCTTGTCAAGTCTTCCTATCATTACTTTTCAGTGAGTCAAATTTATTCTTGAGATATTCTCAAAATTCAGGTTTTATATGCATATTTTGGCAATCATAAACTTGTTTCAATTTTCTTTCACCTCAATCCGAATCTACAGATGAGTAACTGGTCATTTGTTACACAGTCGACTCCTGGCCTCATTTGGGCTGCTGATAGTGAGCTTCTCCATCATTTCTTCCCACAGATGTAATCAATTTGAATGCCTTATTCCACCCAGTGAAGTCCATTTGCACAATTGCTGTTTTATTTGTTAAGAAAAGGTGTTTGCAATGAAGAAATTTTTAACTTGAGGAGTAGCTCAGTGGTAAAATCCAGGCTTCACAATGAAGAAATTTTTAGTCTTGCAAAATTCTATCCTACGATATTCAGCTTTGTTTCTACCATCAAAGTAATGTTTCCAACTACTGGTACATTCTGTTTGATTTCAACTTTCACTTTCCAAACATCAGTCAATAACTGTTAATGCATTTTGGTTGCATGTTTCATCAATTTTAGGTAGAAGAAGTTGGTAGATTTTTCCATTTCTTCATAAGTAATATTTTTATGACCTTTTGTTTTCTTCATCTGTGATGTTCTTGAGGGAATCCTGCAGCTCCCCAAGCTTTACCTCTTTGGTGGGTTTTAACTCGATTGCCTTGAATGCATTTAGGTAATATCCAATCACAGATAGTATTGTACTTCAAGCTAGATCTTGAAATGTTCTTTTTGGTGATGAGTGCAACCCCATTACTCTTGACTCAGTCATTCCTGGCATAGCACACTATATGCTTGTCTGATGTAAAAGAGCCAATCAACACCTCTCAGCTTACAATGACGAGGAGAGAGATTTTCATAGGCTGCATTCCAATTTTTTTACCTTTAAATTTTCCAACATTTTGACTTGGTACATTCCACTTCTAATTAATAATAGATGTCTGCAGCTGTTTCATCCCATACAGTCGCACTATCAAACTTAAGTAACACTACTAGATGCAGATACATTTTGTGATAGATTTTAATTGGAAGAATGGGAAGAAGTTTACAAGGCTTCTCCTACAAAACCCTTTCTTGAACCTTCCCAACAGGTGGGGGGCACTGGGGAGTGTGAATTAATGCTTTTGAAGAGTAGATGTGGGCATTCTAATCACAATTTGGGAAACTCATATGGCAAAGTTCTTTTTATAACATCAGGAGGTTGAGAGACCAAATAAATAGGTCATAATATAATTTTTAAAAAGTAGACTATAATGACATGCACGATTTACTGATTATTAAGCAATTATAAAACACGTATCATGGGGAATAATGTAATCCGACTGCCTTAAATTATTAAATGTATATGAAATTCACTAAACAAATATTGATCATGCATCTACTATATCTTGATCATGCTAGATAGTGAGTTAAGTGATGGGAATAAAAATGAGAAAGTTCTACTTTCTCTCCTAAAGGAGTTTATATACTAGTTGGTGAGATAAAACAACTATGTAGATTAATTTATGATAAGAAAACTGTAGAAATGGGGGATGGGTGGAGAAATGAATTAAAAAAGCATAATATGTGATAATTTAGATAAGATGATCAGGGAAGGTCTCTTTGAACATACAATATTTTAAAGCCAGCACATAAAGAAGCAGGTAATGAAGATGTTCCATAGGGCAAAAAGTAGCCTTGTGTGATCTAGAAAGAACTAGCACATCAGAATTGGTGGATTGCGAAAATCCAAAAAAAAAATTAAAGTATACGATGATGTTGTAAAGACAGAAAATGGTGAAAAACACATTAGGCTGCATGAGTACTGCTATAGTTTGAATTAAAGTGGTACTAGAGAGTGAGGCATTCTGTTGGCAGAATCCCCACCACTTGGACTTCAATTCTCAGGGTAGACAGTTGGACACCAGCAGCTCCCACTTTGGAGCTCCCAGTTGGAGACCATCCCACTTTCCACTGGGGGGTTCCAAAAACTAAAGATTTTAGAAATCACAAGCCATTTTCTCAGAACACAATGCTAGAAAACTATAAATCAACAATAGGAAATTCAAGGCAAAAAGTCAAATTTGGAAATTGAACAACTCTGTTAAAAACTACTGGGTAGGGTTGAACCCCAGTAGTATAGTTGAGTGCAGGACTGCGGCCCACTGGCCTGGCGGTTTAAATCCAGCAGCAGCTCTCCGGGAGGAAGGCTGGGTATCCCACTCCCACCAGAGGGCAGTGATGTCCCCCCCCAAAAAAACCCCAAAAATCTGCTGGGTAATTGAGAAACAAGGAAAAATTGAATTATTTGCCATAAACAAGAATGAAAACACAAAATAGGAAAACCTTTGGGACACAGCAACAGCAATATGTAATAAATTACAACAATAAATTCAGACACCTGAAAATAAAAAAAAAACAAATAACAAAAATAAACATATTAACCCAGCATCATTGAGTATCATAACAAGACAATAACATAAGTCTTTGGTCACCAGAAAGAAATAGATAAAATCATAAGAGAAATTTATGAATCAAAACCGGAAAATGATAGAAAAAAGCCAATAAGACAGAAAGTTTTTTCTTTGAATGGACAAACCAACTTGACAAATCACCAGCCAGCTTAACAAAGGAAAAGAAGTCGAAGCAAGTATCACAAATAAGAGGTGAAAAGGGCAATATCACACGAGAACTGACTGATATAAATAATGTAATAACACAATACTATAAATGTCTGTATCCCAACAAATAAGAATGGGCTCATTTCTAGAATAAATTAGCTATCTAAATCAACATGGACTTTTATGGAAAACTTCAACAGACCAGCAACAAATAAAGAAATAGATAAGATTATTAAAAGATATAATTTCTCAACAGCACCCCCCCCCCCAAAAAAAGCCCCATGATGGCTTCATCAGTACCAAACATTGAGAGTTGACACTAATAATACACAAACATTCCAAAATATAGAAAAAGATGACAGACTCCCAAGCTAATTTCATGAAATGAAAATAACCCTGATACCCAAACCATGCAAGGCATTACCAGAAAAAAAACAAAAACAAAGCTATATGCTATTATGCTTTATTAATATATATGCAAATGTTCTCAGCAAAATTCTACCCAATAGAATCCAACAAAATATCGAGAAACCAAAAACACAATCATCCTGATTTAGTGTGATTTATACCAGGTATGCAAGGATGGTGTATTAGTCTGCGTAGACTAGAGAAACAAATTAATAGATACTCATATGTATACAATAAAGAGTTTTGTATAAAGAATAATTGCACATTATGAAAACATTCCAGCTCAGTCCAGATCAAATCTATAAGTCTGTATTAGCCCATCTCTCTGATACCAATCTATAAGGTCCTCTTCAGACTCATGAAACACATACACTGGTGATGAATGCAGGAAGATCACAGGCTAACGGGTGAGAATGTCTGTGGATCCAGGGGTGTTACAAGCATCTCAGCACTGGCAAGGGTCTCTCGGTGGTTTCTCCAGCTCTGAGGTTCTAGCTGTCATTAGCCTGTCTCCAGAAGGCTTGTCAACCAGAATGTCTCCTAGGGACTATCTGTCCCACCTCCAAAGAGCTATTTATCTCCTTCATGCCTCCAAATGAGATCATCAAGCGGTGGCCTGATTGGCAGACTAACTTCTACCCTTTCACTCATAAGTCTCAAATTGATAAGCTTATGTAACTACCACAGAAAAACAATCAACATGATTCACCATATAATTAAAACCATTTATAAAGAAAGAACATTTGACACACATTCTTGATAAAAACTCTAAGCAAAATACATAGACTTGAAATTCTTCAATGTAATAAAGACCATATATGCAAAACCAATGGCTAACCTCTAATTTAATGAGGTAAAACTGTAAACATTTCCCTTGTATATTAGTTTGGGTTAGCTAGAGAAACAAATCGAGTGACACTTATGTGTGTGTATAAGAGAGAGAGAGAGAGAGAGAGAGAGAGAGAGAGAGAGAGAGAGAGAGAGAGAGAGCGCGCTTTATATCAAAGAGCAATTATATGTTGAAAAAACAACCCAGTCCAATCCAGATCAAGTCTGTAAATCCACTATTAGTTCATATGTCCAAAACCAATCTGGAAAGTCCAATTCAGACTCACAAAATACATAACATGATGTCCAATGCAGAAAGATCACAGGCCAGTGGTGAGTCCAGAGGCACTGAAAGCAACTCAGGCCTAGTCCATGTCTCCATATGGCTCCTGCAGGTCCAGGTCTGGCTTCCATGAGCATGGCTTCCTGTGACTTGTCAACAGGAATGTGTGGCAGAGAGAGAGTGTGCGTTCCACCTCCAGAGGGAAAGACAGGCATTTCCATAATCCTTGCCCACACAGAGGAATCATCGACAGGCTAGACTCAACCCTTTCACTCAAGTTGATATATGATTATGTACTGCCACAGCTTGTGAGCTGTAACCAGAGAAAAATGTCCTTTATCACCTCTTTTACTCAATGATATGCTGGAAGTCTTAGCTATATGTATTAGAAATTCAAAAGAAATCAAAGCTCTCCAAATTGGCAAGGAAGAAATAAACTTTTTCCATTTTCAGATGATATGATTCTATATGTAGAAAATATATCAAATTCAAAAATTCAATAACAAAGTTGTTGGAAATAATGAAAATATTAGACAGCATGGCATGGTACAAAATCAACCTACCAAGTTTTATAAGAATCCTACATACAAATAAACAGAACTTTGGAAAGGAAATCAAGAAAACAATACCATTTATAATAGCCATACCAAAGATGAAATACAAAAGAATGAATCTAACTAGATAAACAAAAGAAAATTGTAAACACTACTTTTTAGAAACCCAGAGACCTATATAAATGGAAAAAAATGCCCTGTATTCCTGGAAAGGAAGACTTATCATTGTAAAATATCATTAATATTGCCCCCCCCCAAATAACCCCTCCAATCTCACTGTTATTGAGTTGATTCAGATCCATAATTACCCTATGGTAATCTATAAATATTATTCTGATTCAGATCCATTTTTAAAGAAATGGAAAAACTAGACATGAATTTTATGTGAGAAGTAAAGAGACCCAGGATAAGCAAAGTACTACAGAAGAAAAAGAGCCTAGGTTTTCTCTTCCTTACTTTAAGACCTACTACAAAATCATGATTGCTAAAACAGTCGACTGTAATTCCAGTCGAATATGTAGACCAATGGAACAGAAAAGAGAACCCAGAAATAAATCCATCCACTTAGAGAAAACTGATTTTTGAAAAAGGGTTAAAATATATGAAATAGGAAAAGATGGTTTCTTCAACAAACAGTGCTGACCAAAGGGACTTTTATTTACAGAAGAAAGAAATAAGACCCATTCCTCACTTCATATACAAACATGAATTCCAGATTAGCTAAACATAAATCTGGAATTTTAAAGATTTTCAATGAAAAAAGCAGATTCAAATTTAAAGATTTTAACACATAACATAAATACATTATCAAGCATAATGAGAAACACAGAAGAATACCAAGAGAAGAATACCAATTTTAGTTCCAAAAATTAAGACACTAAATAAAGGACATCAAAAGATTCCATCAAAAGAAAAAGAAACCACTGGGTTTTGGCAATGACACTTCAGACAAGGGACTCATCTCTAAAAGATACTTAAAACAACAACACTGACCATAAAACTTCACAACTCAATAAGAAAAGGTGAGCAACCAAATTAAAAAATGAGAAAAGGACATAGTTTATCGTATAAGACATCCTGACATATGAAAGAAAATATGAAGCGAGAAACCTATGAAGAAATTCTTGGTATGGTTAGTTATCTGTGAGTTGCAATTAAAAACAATGATAGACATACTACCTCACAACAGTATCGATAGCAAAGTTAAAAATAATAAAAAAGCCCAAATCCAGAAATTAAATAACACTGAAATGATGTGGAGAGACTGGGACCCTCTTGCACTGCTGATCATAATATAAAACTATGAAACCACTGGGGAAAGCAATACTTTTCAATAATTGGAAGTAGAAATAACATTTGACTCATAGTTCTGCCAGGATAGGACTTAATCAATTTTAAGTGACATCTTGGACAATAAAGGGTAGATGTAGAAACAGAGTTACCCAGATTCCCTCACATAACATCTACAAGGCAAAGAATGCCAAGAAACACCCCCTGGTACACAGCCAAGACAGATACGGAAAGCTCCTTCCATAGAATCAACAGAAGATATCATCAGCATGGTTGACATCTGATTAGATTTTTAGTCTTCACAATTCTGTGAAAATCATTTTTGTTCTTTTAAACTGTGTACTGTGTGCTATTTTTTTTAATGACAGTCATATTAAATTAGCATTGTGTGGACTGGGCCCCGGTGGCATACTGGTTGAGTGCGGGACTGTGATTCACAGGCTTGGTGGTTCAAATCCAGCAGCAGCTCTCAGAAGCAAGGCTGGGGAACTTCCACGACCACCAGAGGCAGTGATGCCCCAAAACAAAACAACAGCAACAACAAAATTAACATTGTGTGTAGATAAACATTGAGACAGAGGTCTATCTGTGTGGGAGAGCAATGGACTTTCAGTTTCTGCTACTTTCTCTGTAAGATGATGTCAATGTTTAGGACTAAAGACAGAAACGTTGCATAAGGTTATGGAATAATCATTCTAGGGAAATGAAAAGTAGCCTCTGTGAAGTGAAGTGCAATTGTGTTGAAGAACTGAGAATTCCATTGAGGTTTAGGGTAATGAATGTAATGGAATCTAGTCACCTAAGGTGGTTTACTTCAGGACTCACTACCTATTTTAGGCCAGCTCTCATGAAAATTGCAGCCTTTCCTAGTGTTGATATTTTCAAGATGGTGAATACTGTGTGTGAATATTAAGGAGCAACAGAGGAGAAAGAGAGCTGGAAATCCTTTTGAGAAGATGAATAAATGACAGAGTTTGAAACATATATTTGTTAAGAAGGAGAATAAGAGTAGAACTTTTGCACAGGGAAAAAGTGATAGATAACAGTCTAGGTACAAAAATATCTAATAAGAGAGGAATTGAGCAAGTTCATTTGAAGTATTATATATGATAATCTGAATAAGATGTTTGATAAGATACTGCAAAATATTGCAGTTTACATTGATGTCCAAATCAATGATGTGGGTCTGTGGGTGGGTGAAATAACTAGAAGAAAGGGAATTATCAGTGCAAGTGAGAAAATGAAAGAACTCAAATGAATTTTAGGATTTGGGGTCAAACTAGTCTTGTGAAGGTTCTTTTTAAATACATGCATGAATTTAGGCTATGTTAATAAAGATATAGTTAGTGAAAAAAGAAAGATGATAATTTTGCTTTGTAAAGCATTGCTAGATCTTCACTTTAGTAGTTAATTTAACTGTTTGCCAAAGTTTAATGTGGATTTAGGGATCACACTTGCACATAGAGAAAAAAAATTTCAACAACTGGACCAAGAAAAATTGTCATGAAAAATTGTAATAGTTCCTCTCCTCTATCATGATCCTAATTCTAACTTACAAATCTGGTTACACTGTACACTGGTACAGATAGGAGTCAGAAACATAGGGAATCTCTTTAGGACCAGTGGTGAGAGTGGCGATACTGGAAGGGTGGAGGGAAGGTGGGGTAGGAAAGGGAATCAATTAAAAGGAGATTATATATATGTATGTGTATATATATATATATATATATCCTTTTCCCTGAGGTATGGACACTGAGGAAGTGTGTGATGGGAGACACTGGACAGTGTAAGATGTGACAAAGTAATAATAATTCATAAATTATCAGAGGCTTATGAGGGAGGGGTGAGCAGGGAGGGAGGGGAAATTTGAGGAGCTGATGGCAAGGACTTAAACAGAAGGCAAATGTTTTGAGAATGATGAGGGCAACGGAGGTACAAATGTGCTTGACACACAATGGACTTATGTATGGATTGTGTTAAGAGTTTCATGAGTCCCCAATAAAGTGACTTTAAAAATTGTGAGTAAATTAGAGTTGTCAAAGATCAACAGTTGATGCCCATAGATGTAACAGTAAAGGAATCAAATGAAATACTTCACTGGGTAAATGTGTTGAAATATCTATATATAGTTTTTAAAAAGCAAAGATGTCATTTTTTTTGGTGACATCACTGCCCTGGTGGGAGTAGGAAGCCCAGCCTTGATCCTGGAGAATTGCTGCTGGATTTGAACCATCAACCCTGTGGCTGCAGTCCTGCACACAACCACTATGCCACCAGGTCTCAGCCCCAAAGATGTTATTTTGAAGTGTAGGGTCTGCTTGATCCAAACCACCTAATGTGGATGTGAAAGATGTACATTAAAAATGGATGCTCAGAGAATGGACATATTTTGAATTCTCATCTTGGTGAAGAATGTTGAATATAGTATGTCTATCCATACACTCAAACATATCTTGGAAGCACTGCAGCTACAATGTGCCTTAAGAGTGAGAATCAAGAGTCCAGTGTTTCAAAGTGGTTTATGTTTCAAAGTGGTTCTTCCTAGGCAAATAATGGTTGGTGAAGTGAAACCTGAATGGTCCCAGTTTATAAAATATGTGTGTACCCTAATGATGATTGGGATGAAAAAATTACTGATTGAAGCCCTACTAGAAACTTAATCTCCCTCTTAGAAAATAAGGGTAGCAAGGCTATTGCAGAGCAACCAAAAGTCTTGCCTGGCAAAAACAGAAAGAGCTGTGTTCAACATACAAATGACAACTGGTCCACCACTTGGCATGTGTGTCATTTTCCAGACTCCTGACAAGCATTCATTCTCCTGCACCAGAATTCTGAAAGTCCTCACTCATTGCAGGAAATCTACCTCCTGTTTTCCTATTCTGATTATCAATCTTGTGCACCTACCTTTTTACAAATCCAGATCTGCTGAGATTTTTCTGCATCAGTCATGACTAAGCCATTTTGAATCGGTTCAATAGGCTGGTTGAAACTTTGTCTTATGTACTTGAGCATGTCATCCAGAACAAACAATCACTAGAAAAAGAAAGCAGAGGTGTGAAAAGGCAGAGGATCAATGAAAGAGAGGGACATCGTTGGGACTCAAATTGACACAGTGGTTGCATCACTGGACTCAAATATACCAATGATTATGATTATAGAATGGGCACTACTAGTTTCTGCTACACGCAAAGTCATCACTCTTCTACACACAGGAGCCTTCTATCCAGAAGCCAACAGGATTGAAAGATAAGAGGAAAGGATGGTGAGATGATGTAAAGGTTCCCAACAGGCCCAGCCGAAGAGATGTGGCATTTATAGTGGGAAGAGAAAATCTTAGGAGGAAGCATGAGAGTTCTTTTCAAATATTTCAAACGCTGTTAGGAGGAAGAAAATTAGACTCATTTATGCTGTTTCTGAGGAAGACCTGCTCAAAGACTGGAATTTATAGAAGGCAGGTATCAGCTACACGCCCCCCCCCCTCAAAAATATTTCTGCAAAATCATAGAAATATTTATTAGGCAAAAATGTTAAAATGTGAAGCTGTTTTGTTCACTATATATTCCAGGGGTGCTCAAACTTTTTCAGTATGCGAGCTACTTGAAAAATGATCATGTCAAAATCATCTACCAACTACTAAAATGCAATACATATATTTTTTTATCATTACATTTATCCATAAATGCATTGAGAAGTCTTTCAATGTACAATGTTTGTTTATGTGCCTTGCATAACCATGAATCCATATTGCACAGCACAACACAATTAACTATGTACATTTTTTTGTCATTACCTGAGTTTTCTCTGACTTGCACTGAATGGAATGAGCCAGGGATGCATAGTCCAGATAGTAGCTGCTGACAACCAGCCTCAAGCACACTTCCAATTGATCATCAGTCATGATGGAACTGTTCTTGACTTAATGATCTTTATGTGGAAAAAAGAATGTCTCACATAAATAAATAGAGCCAAATAATGCAGTCAAGGAAGTATTGCATTTTCTCATGTTTGGGTACTTTCTCTCTGGAAGTAAGTTCCAGAACTGTTCATTTGCTCTGGACTTGAGCTAAATGTTGGCTTGTAGGGTCAAAATTTCCCATTTCATACAAAAGTGATATATTTTGGTCTTCTTACTTGATCCAGCTCCCCCACTCATTTTAATATCCTTTCTTACGTGTAAGAGAGAAAAAAACTAGATCTGAAAATTGGCAATGACTTAGCTTTCAATTTTGCTGCACTTGGCACAGTTGTCTGAGCTTGCATTTGACATCAAAGGTTGTATCTGATTGGCTGCACTGTATATCAATTACATGACAAGAGTGATGATAGACTTATATCTATTTTTTCAATGCCATTTGATCTATCTACACTACCTTTTCAATCAACTAGTAGATTATGATAAACATATTGAACATCCCTAATGTATTCCATCTAGGTCTATGTACTTCTAAACGTGGTGTGTCTGTATTTCTAAACCCTCCTGTGATAGCTTGGGTATCTTTACGGGATTCACAGTTGAATTTCTTTTCAGTGTTCTCTGAGTTGGGTGAACAAAAAGAAGTTTAATGAGGAAGATCAGTGCTGTAGAGTGGAGAAGTAATTCTTCTTGTAGGAAATTCTTGTAGGACTCACCTGGCTACCTTTGAATAATGAGCATGTTCATTGTCATGATGACACACATAAAAATTCCTCAGTACAATTTTGTCATATTTCTTCTCAACAATGCAATTTTCAAACACACACACACACACACACACACACACACACACACCTTTTTTATGATCAGTCTCCATGAATGTCCTGCATCTTTTGAGAAAAATCTATCCAGATGACCCCTTAAGATTTCCAGAAACCCTCAACTGTAAATTCTGAGCTGACTTCCTACCTTGAATTTAATTGGTTCAACAGAGTCGCTCAGAGGCCACCTTTTTGTTTTGAAGACAAATGTATCACTGAGAGAACTTTTCTGATGGCATCCACTGTCTGTGGAGATATGATTAGACTTATTTTGTTTGGATCAGGCCCAGGTATACACTAAGGAGAACCCTAGTGGCAATACTTCTTGACTTATTCATGTATGTGCATGTGTTCATAAGTGTGTGTAAATAATTTTAATACAACCAAATCGAAAATGTGCTTTCTTGGAAAATAAGGGTATTTCACTATTCTGGGCAATCAATATGTTACACATAACAACAAAGAGCTTCATGAGTGAGAAGTGACAATTCTTTCATATTGCTGTAGTCTATAAAGTCATCACAGACTTAAATAATCCAGCATTTATGGTTGGTAATGTGGTGATGGATTTTCTCTGTTTTATAAATTTGGGTCTGTGATATTGTTTTGGTTCTTTTATTTCTAGTTATTAAATTTCAGTGACAAAGTGAGTATGGCATAATCGAAAAATGATCACACCTGGAACTAGAAATATCAGTTTTGAGACCCCATTATGAATTGACTAGTTCCTAAATTAAACTAACCTCATTTGTGTATTTGTATAATCTGAGAAGGACTACTTGATTCCTTTCACTGCGTTGCTCACTCATTGATGAGTGTGTACTAAGCACTTACTCTGTGCCAGGGGCAAGGCTGAACAAAAAGGATAGAGAGGTCAGTAAAACAGCGCTGAGTGTGATTTTCATGAACTCTAGTTACTCTGGCGAGTAAATGAGCTATTGTATATGAGAAGATTTTCTAAAGTGTAAGATGATTTTAAATTCTACATGATGACTAGAATATTTATAGTAGGTTATTCAAATTTAAGGTTAATAGATGGAATCCCTCTGCTTCCCTAAGTGGTATTATTGTTAGAGTATGGGGATACTGGGAATAAATAAGACTCAGGATTTTGAGGTTATATAAACATGAGAAATTGCTGAAATATAACAGGCTTTAGTAGATGATATGGAGCATTTGGAAGTGAATGAAATATACGTGGGTAAAGTTTGATAGCTGGAATTCATTCAGTGTTACCACATCAACAAATGATAGGTCGGTTATCTGCTTCTACTAAGATTTTTGCCACAAAAATCGAACAGAGCAATTCTACTCTGTATCATGTGGGGTCAACATAAGTAAGAATCAATTCATTGGCAACCACCCTCACCACCAACCAACAAAAAGCTATGAAAACTTCTTTTGGAAGAAGCTGGGGGAAAAAAGTTATCAGGTTTATGCAGTTTAGCAAATTCTTGTTCTGAAATGTGCTATAAATTATTTTAATATACTTACCCGATGGAATTAGTACAAAGGATGAGCTTAAAACAACCACAACAAAAAAGACTATTGTCATATGCTGTACTTCTGTTATATTTCACTGCATTTTCCAAGTTAAATAACCGATGCTCTGTAAGAGTCCCCGGGGCCTACGCTCCTCAATCAACAACTCCAAAGCACCAGCAGCTTTGCTGGTCAAAGACAGGGCTTGCTCCTCCAATTTACAGTATCAGAAACGCACAAGGGCAGTTGTACCCTGTCCTATTGGGTTGTTCTGAATCGGCATTGATTTGATGGAAGTGATCTTTTTTTTTTTTAAATATTCCCAGTTTCTGTAACAGCTTAACTTAAAATATCTAACACTCAGCCTTTTTTGTGGTAATATATGAGATGAGAATCCCAAAACAAGAATAACAGTGTGGTTGTATCTTCAAGTTCAGGTCCCTGGGGAAGAATTTAAATATATAGAACATGTTAGAAAACTAACAGCCAGCTAATGCCACCATGAAGACTTTATATTGTAGTATGTAACTTTCTATAGCAAATTTTCATATTCATATACTGACTCATTTAGAACTTTCATATATAATTTGAGAAACAAAAGAAAGTATATTTAGTCTCATTTCACTAGCAATGCAAGTAAATTTAGAGAACGAAAAATACTGCATAATTGCTTAAAGAATGTGAATTTGTTATGAGTATTATATTGATTAAGTGATTGAACAGAGCCTTAGGATGCTGTTGGAATAAGAGCTCTCAACTTGGAATTACGAAACATGGGGTTCAGTCTTTTTATTGCTAGTTTTCTCTGCATGATAACTTTAAGTGTCCTTTGAAGAGTTCTTTTCTGAATTATGTTAATGATTCAGCCACCTGAGAGTTTCCCTGTGAGTTTCAAAGCAGCAGGACTACATTTACTAGAAAGGTTGTGATGGGTGCCATCTATGTGAACTAGACACTCCTGGGAGAAAGTAGGAGTGGAGCCCAACCAATCAGTGAGGTCACATCCTGACAACACTTAGCACAGAGATTCCAGTGGTCTTTCATCTTCTGCTGAAGTGGAATCCTGTGTCTGATTCCTGGACATCCTGTGGCTTTGCCTGCTGATCTCAGTAGCTGTCAGCAGATTATGGATGGGGGAATCATTTGGCTCACTTCAGACACGGTAATTTACCTGTGGCTGTACCCTCTCCCTCCCCCCTCCACACTTCTTCATTATGATCTCTGTTCCTCAGCTTCCACAGCTCCAGGGGTTAGGAGAAGTCCAACATAAACTAGACTGGACTTACCTACTTCTATCTCTGGGTAAGCCATTTCTTGACGTAAATGTTTCCCCTATTATATAAACACATATAAATGTCACTGGTTTTGCTTCTTTAGAGAGCTCAACCTAACACCGGGGGCTGCATTTAGTAGACAGAACTATAATCTAGTACTGGGGGATACAAGCAGGTGCTGCTTACACATTTTCTTTTCTTCATTTCTTAGACATTGGACCACAAGGTCAGTGGTTCAAACTCACCGACTGCTCTGTAAAGAAAGATGAGGCTATATAATGCCTTAAAGACTTAAATTATTTGAAATTTTGTATATGATCATTAAGAGCTACAATCAATGTGACAACATTGCATAGATATTCTTCTGTGGGGCTAATTGATTTTTGTGTTATTTTTCAGAACAGAATGGATGCTCAGAAATCTAAGTAATCTTAGATAGTACCATACAACCCCACACTCAAAACCTATTTACTAATAGGTTTACTATTAGTAAACTGGTATTACTATTTACTAATTTAAAACACTAAGATAATTTCATAGCATCAAAGTGAAGTAGAAAATTTTTGCAGAAAGCGAAAGATTTCCACAAGAAGCAACAAGTTACACTAGAAAGGGGATTTAATCATTGTATATTATATGACTCTGCAGTGAATAATATTTACATAACTATAATAATGCATGCCCTGGGCTGAGCCCTGGTGGCTTAGTGGTAGTTTGCGGGACTGCAGCCCACAGGGTTGACAGTTCAAATCCAGCAGCAAGGCTGGGCTTGCTACTCCCACCAGGGCAGTGATGCCACCAAAAAAAAAAAACAAAAAACCGCATAGCCTGGATATATACTTAACTAAAATTAGACATAGTGAAATAAATGGGTTTTAGAGCATAATGAGTAGAGTAAATGATCAAGAAGCAGAAAATTATATTGTATTATTTTGAATATGCAAATAATTGCTAAAAAATTAGATGTGGTATTTGTAGTTCAAATACAGCAATAAGCAAATACTATTTTCTATAATAGATACTAAATTTGTGAACTGAAAGATAGGCTTCCATTTCGACAGTCAACTCTGAAATCAATAGTTAAAACCATTCAACTTCTTTCATCCTCCTGTCTCCCTCCTCTGATTTCCCTTCTCCCTCTTGTGGTCCCTCCACCCTTTTACCCAAGTAAACATTGGTCAACCTTCTAATCTGCTGTTTCTTGTCCCTCATTTGCCCTCCCCTACTTGAGTGATCTCCCAAGTCTGTTCCCTGTTTTAGGCAAGGTCTCTTATCATACCTGTCCTTTTGAGATTGACAAAGCATCAAGCAGTTCAAGGAGCTCCACATCCATCCATATCATGAGATGCTTTGTGGGTTCATCCTTGTTTTATAACAGTGCATGGCATTCCATTGTATGTATATACCACCATTTACTTATCGATTCGTTCCCTTGGGTTGTTTCCCACTTCATTGTGTATGGAGAGTGCTACAATGAACATAGCAGTGTCCATGTCTGTTATGATGTTATGGATCTTAATTCTTTGGGTATATACTCTACTGGGTTACTGCAAGATTGTATGGAATTTCTATTCCCAGCTGCTTCAAATAGTGTTGTATTGCTTTCTACAAGGCTTGTGAATATTTATAGTCCCTTCAGTTATGTATGAAAGTTTCAAATTCTCAGCACCTTCTCCAGCACTTGCTGTTTTGGTTTTGTTTGATTTTTTTAATGGATTGGGATGTCATTGTCAATGTAAAATGATATCTCATGGATGCTTTAGTTTGCATCCCTGGATTACTAACATTAGTGAGTGTGTGTGTGTGTGTTTCTTATACAATTGGATATAATTTTGGGTGAAGTATCTGTTGGTGCCCTTTGCCTACTTCTTAATTGCGTTATTTTTTTTCTCATGAAAAGTATTTCATTTTTATATAAATTTTATAGTTCATTGTCTGTTGTATTGTTGCCAAAAATCCACCCCCTCATCTATAAGTTAGTTCTCTTTTTTACTCTTTTGATTCAGAGAAGTGTCTTATCTTTAGTAGATCCCAAACATCTATCTGGTCTTCTACTCTTTTGCTTCTTTCATTATATTTGATAATATGCCTCTGTCCTGTAATAGAGCCCTTACTTTTGTTTTTATTTTCTCACTGATGCTCTTTAGAAACCTTGGATTTACATTTAAGTCTTTGTTCCATCTTCAGGTCATTTTTGTACCTGGGGTGAACTATGGGTCCTATTTCAATCTTTTGCAGGTGGAGATCCAATTTTGCCTGCACCATTTGTTGAAAAGATGATCTCTTTACCATTATTTTATTATTTTATTTGTATTTTGGTCCTTTGTTGAAAATCAGTGGTCTGGAACTGGATAAATTTGTTTCAATATTCCTTATTCTGTTTCATTGGTCTATGTATCTATCACTATACCCATACCAGACTATTTTGACTACTATGGCTGTAAAATCAGTTTGGAGGTCAGGTGAATAGATGTCTTTTAGTTTGTTCTTCTTAGGAAGGTCTTTGAGGGTCCTGGGTATCTTTTCTCTACATGAAAAGTTATAAAATAGCTTTTTCATTTCTTTAAATAAATAAACTTAGTATCTGAACCAGAATCGTGCTTCATTTGTAGATTGGGTACTATTACCATTTTCATAATGTTAAGTCTTCCAATCAATGGACAAGGAATGTTCTTCAATTTGTTGATTTTGGGGGTTACTTGTTTCTTGTTCTGTAGTTTTCTTTGGATCAGTCTTTTGTTGTTCTCCTTAGGTTTATTTCTAAGCATTTCATCTTTTGGGTAGGCTTTATGGATGATGTTTTTTCTCACAGTAGTCTTCATTAGTAGAAAACTGATTTAGTTTTATATGTTATTCTTTTTCTAATCATTTTATTGGGAGCTTATATATCACTTACTTATCATAATACACACATATATATATACATACATACATACATTTACTGTGCTAAGTACCTTCACACTCCTGGTGTCATCATCATTCTCCAAATCTCTGCTTTTCCATTTGAGTCCTTGATATAAGCTTTTCATCCATTTCCCTTCTTCCCTGCTCTCCCCTGCCCCACCACCCTTCAAAACTTTATAAATTATTTTTGTTTTGTTATATATTACACTGCCCAATGTCTCCCATTGCTCACTTCTTCGATACTCATCCTCCAGATAGAAGGTTATGCATAGATCCTTGTATTTGGCCCTCCCTCTTACCCCACCTTCCCTCTACCCATCCAGTATGTTCACTCTCAACACTGGACCTGAGAGGTTCATCTGTCCTGGGTTCCCCATATTTCCAGTTTCCATCTTTGCCAGTGTACCTCCTCCAGTTCAGCTGGATTTTAAAAGTAGAATTGGGATCATGATAGTTGAGGGGAGGAAGTCTTTAAGAACCAGAGGAACATTGTATGTTGCATCGCTACTTCACTGCACCTTGAGTGGCCAGTTTCCTCCCTGCAACTCTTCTGTAAGGGAGTGTCCAATTGCCCACAAATGGGCCTTGGGTCCCCACCCTGTTCTCTCCCTCATTCACAGTGATGTGTTTCTTGTTCTTTGATGCTTGATAACTGTTCTCTTCAACCCCTTGTGATCACATGCTTCTTCCATATGGGCTTTGCTGCTTCTGAGTTAGATGGCCCCTTGTTTGCCTTCAAGTCTTTAAGACCCCAGCCACATTATCATTTGGTAGCTGGAAACCATCAGCTTCCTCCACTCTGTGTGCCTCTGTACCCATTTGTCTTCAGAGATCATATTGGAAGGGTGGGCATATAGTGATATGATTTTTGTTCTTTGATGCCTGATCCCTGATTCTTTCAACACCTCATGGTCACACAGATTGATGTGTTTATTCTATGTTGGGCTTTGTTATTTCTGAGCTAGATGGTTGCTTGTTTACCTCAAGCATTTAAGATCCCAGACGCTATATCTTTTGATTGCCACGTACTGTCAGCTTTCTTCACCACTCTTGTTCATGCCCCTACTGTGTCTTATTCTTATATCCTAACACATTGCTGGAATTTTAATTGCTTCCAATACAAATCTTTTATAGATACTTAATATTCATTTGTTTTGCCATGTTGTTTATGAATTTCTAAAATAAACATTAAAGGATAAATTTTATTTCTTTCTGAGACCATTGCACTTAGCTTTCAGAATCATTGTAAAGTTGTTTTTGTTTATATTTTTACAAGTTAGAATATTTTAAATCTTAGGATTTTTTTAAAGTGAGGGGTTATTTGTTGCTCTCCTAATGTTTTCTAAAATTTTCAATTTGAATGCTTAATATTTGGAAAGTATTTGTCTTAATTATTACTTACAGCTAACAAACATGATTCTTCTGATGGATAATTTATGTTAAGATCAAAACTAAGGAGGTGGAATGTTGAATTCTATAATAGGATGATAAAGAAGCAGTGATGTATGATACATCCAGAAATACTCACAGGATCACTCTTCCTTCAAATAGGATACCATATCTCACTAGATATTCTTGGGTTTTTGATACAACAAATGATGAAATGATGAGTGAGTCCCTTGAGGGCTTAAATTATATGACTGGAAAAGACAAGTCTTTGCTGAATCCCAATCTGAATCTGACAGGTAAAATGGTGGGTGTTATGCCTGGTCATACACAAAAAGCAGAGACATATAGGTCTCTTCTGCTAATGTCACCTCCCTATTTTTAGTTGACAGATTGATAACATTGAAAATATGTGACAATCAAGTTTTTATGTCCTAACTTTTACAGAGAATGAATTTCTCCGTCTACATGCACACACAGAGGCATAGACATCATACACTTACACTAAAATGTTAACATGCGAAATGTTATGAATAACTTATTTTACATAGCACCCTAAAATAGTTGTATCTCATTGCATCGTGTCCTTTGGATAATAGTCATCTTGAAAAATGTTGTGATTATTTTAATAGTCTCCTTCATTTTAATTTTTTAAAAATAGTTTCTCCATGGATGATACATCTTATCAAAGATGATAGATTTTTGAGAACCAGCAGCTTCTGAGGATTTTTCAGAAGTATTTCTAAGGAAGACTTGTGAAATAAGTGACACGTTGAGAAAACAGGGTTATGTCAAGTATAGAGTTTGGTGGTACAATGTAAAATTATGTATTTTATAGGTCAAGTTAAATATCTCCAAAAACAATCCAAAAGAAATTCCACATTTATTTTTTTAAGTATCATAATTTGGGTATGTCTTGAGTCTTGCAAGGTTGCCTTCCATATATATTTTTAATTTTTCTAAAAACATTTAAAAACAAACAAAAAACACACATAATTTTACAGTCACCTCTAAAACTTGAGTCCAGCAATGTGGACAAAAGAAATATATGATGAATTAAAAAGAGAAATGGCTATAGTTAAAGGAACCAGCCAGAAGGAAAGTCAAGGAGAGAATCAGGCTGTTGAATCAACATTTGTGGACCTCTTAAGGGTAGAGAAACTAAGGGGTGCTGAACCAGCAGAGCTACAAAAAGCATGCTTGGTGAAATTGTTTGTCTTCTTAGATCCAAAAGTTTCTGAAGATATCCTTAGATTTTGGTTAAAAGCATCAACATATATGCCCCGGACAATTTTTCGTGTCTGAAATGCAGCAAAAGAGGAGGAGTGGGGGAAGAGAAGGTGGATATTAGGGATCCAATGGAATGAACCAAGGAGATTGAATCTACCTATAGAAATTATTGCGACCTTGAAGAACTAACAATCTTGAGGAATCAGAGAACTAATTCATTCCATGATTTTCCAAAACTTAATAATAAAATGACATTACATTTCTCTTCAGGGGGCTCATATTGCTTAAGAATACTTAGATTTGTAGGGTCACATCATCTCAAAAATTACAAGTCAAAAAGACTCCTGTTTTATGGAAGTTTTGGTCTAGCATCTACCATATAATCTACATTTTCACAACTCTGAAAATTTGTTTCTGGTGAGATGGTCTCTTCTGTTATGAAGCCTCAAAAACAGAACAGAATGGTAGCTGGCCCTGCACCATTTCGAATATCAGTTATGGTTCATACTGCTGTCATCCTTAGGGTTTTATTGACTTCCTTTTGGAAACAAATCTCCAGATCTTTAGTTCTTGCTTATCTTAATCTGGAAGTTGCGTTGGAACCTGTTCAACATCAAAGAGACCTACAAGGCTCCACCAACAGATTGGTGGCAGTTGTTGTTGAGATGTATTGACCCAAAATTAAACCCAGGTCTTTCCCACAAACATTGAGAATTCTATCACTGCACCATTAGTGGCTTCCCTCCTAAAAAGACATTACTATTATTATTATTATTATTTTCTATTTGAAGAATCTTACATGAAATATTCTCAATCAAAAAATTCCTGAGCTAGGATGTGATCTCATTCCTCTGAATTTCAAGGTACGAATTTTAAACATTATATTATAATCACCTCTTCCTGGTTGCTTTCACTTCTTAAAATCTAGACTTAAATATATTACCTACACCTTTTAAAAGAAAAATAAACTAGAGACTAAATATAAAACAATTTCTAAGGCTGTTTATTGTAATATAATGCACTTCATAAAAGTAATAACAGAACATACATAATTTGCCCATAGTACCGTCTGGTAGTAAAATAATGTTAATTTTTAGTCCTTATTATCTACAAAATCCCAACTAACAACAATTATAGATACTTTCAGTTTAACAATTATTTGAATAAGGAAATTATAATCAAAACTGACTGTACAATCCAGATTTCTAATTACAGATTGTATCAGCAAGTAGTCTTTCAATATACTCTAAATACTATGTACTGTTTTTGATCAGTGTACTACCAAAATCTTAATGTTATTGCTTCTGCTTATCACTTTTACCCATAATGACTCTTCAAACTAAGCTAATAGTACTATCAGTATGGTGCTTTCTACTTATTAAACCTTGAATTATTAAAGTCTTTCTTTATCTTTCTGAATACTACTGATGGCAATGTCAGCATTGCGCTACCTTTTATCTTAGGTAAAAGTTACTGTTTCTTTGAATGTACTAAAACAATTATTTCACAGTATGAATTAGGGATAAGGTATAAGAACAATAAACTCTGTTATGGATATACTTCACTTTATTAGACAATCTTAGGGATTTTCTCATTATCATAGAATCACTTGTGTATAAAAAAAACTGACATTTATACAGTGAATGTTATTTTAACTCAAATCCTTCTTCAGAAATATTGTAAAACAGAACTAAAATGGGAAATTCCTTTATTTTAAATGACATTATTTTGGGAAAGCATTATTTATTTGAATATTTCTTTCTTTCTTAAGGGGTTATAAATCACTTTCATTAATGCGTAACTTTCTAAAAGAAGTAATCTAACCTGAAAAGATGCATGCCTTTGCCATTGCTTCTTTAACTATTCAGACAGAAGTTGTTTTAAGATATCTTAACTATTGTATTAAGAAGTTTTCTACAATTATTCATAGCAATCACAATGATGTATTTATCACCTCCTGGAGTTGTGGTTATGCATTGGCTGCTAACCTCAAAGTCACCAATTTGAAGCCACCAGTCAGCTCTGTGGGAGAAAGACGAGGCTTTCTACTTTTGTAAAGAATTCGGTCTCTGAAAATTACAGGGGCTCTTCTACCTGTTCCAGAAGGTCAGAAAGAGTCAGAATTGACTTGATGACAGTGAGCTTTTTAAAAATGATTATTTGCCACTTCTGCCATACTTTTTTCAAATCTATAAATTTGCATTTCTGTATCCAGTGGCATCATACATACATCAAATTTACATTAAAATATTATTTAAGAGATGGCATTTGTTTGTTGCATTTACTTAACATTAAAACTATAAATTGATTTTTAAAAATACTAGAGGTGCACCCGAT